>JARVZY010007213.1:0-7500 GCA_030686995.1 Artemisia argyi | reverse complement strand
AGCGCACGTTTGTTAGAGAGAACCACCGGAACACGCTTGTTAGTAGTCTTAAGACTGGACTTTATCGCATTGTTACTACTATTTAACGTTTCAGCAACATAATTATTCAAACCCATATTATCTTTAGTTAGTACGATTGGAACATCATGATTATTGTTTGATTTCGCGTTTTGGCATTTCGAATGAGTTGTCCCTGCACGATTGCATAATGGTAACACAATTGCGAAATAACAATAGTAAAAATAATCATAACAATAACAACAATAAGTGAATAATATAACATTATGAATATGCGATAACATTATGATTTTTCCTATATCATGAACCTGGTATGAATAAACAACAACACATAAAATAACATAAAAGATGAAAAAATAATGAGGTAATTTTACAATAAACATAAGAAGAAGAAAGAAGCCATACTTGAAGATGTACGACGCCATATTATTGGTGGCACATGCGAATTAGACTGTAACCCAATGCCAGAAACATCGGCATCGTCCATCAATAGAGATGTAGAGATTTACTTTTTCCTTTTGTTACGATCGTCACTTATGCAATACACAAATTGTTTGAAAGTTGTATTTATGTGTTTGAACTGAATAGTTTAACTTGGAAAATTCAAATAATTCAAAAATATATCCATTATTATAGGAAACGATTTATGTATCTTTAGATTGTGTAAAAAAATAAATGGTGATATTGTACGTAAATAACACTGTTATGCATTATGATTTACAATGACATACTCATTAATACGTGTTCTAATATTTTGTTGAATAATCATGTAAAACAAGATGTTCAAAAAATCCATGTATATGAATTGTTATATTTATCGAGTTGGTAATTGTTATAGAATATTTTATAGCCTAAAATGGGAATCATTAAATATTAACAATAACACAACATTTTTCTGAGAATTAATGTGCTCAATCACGTATCATAATCAACGTCAGTGTAATTAAAATAAGACGAATATGGATTTTGCATTTTTCTTTTTAGATTGACGGCGATCATCTTCAACATGTAATGTGCGTGTGTAAAGATGTATGGAAGTATGTAAATATGTTTGGTTAAGTATAATGTATTGGTACTAACATTAAAATGTTGACATATTAAGCCCACTTTGTATTCTTATTATAAACAATTGATCCGGCCCAATTAATTTTGTTGCAACGGTGGCTCAA
Organism: Artemisia argyi; assembly: GCA_030686995.1. Taxonomy (NCBI): domain Eukaryota; kingdom Viridiplantae; phylum Streptophyta; class Magnoliopsida; order Asterales; family Asteraceae; genus Artemisia; species Artemisia argyi. Next base: position 6,313 of record JARVZY010007213.1, on the reverse strand, counting down.
TATTGCTCATTTAGAATTGGGTAATATTGATGCATGAAATTTAAATGTTTAACAAAACAATGTAGTAAAGATAATTCATAAGATGAATAACAAAGTTGCAAATAACATAGAATACCATGAATTAATATCCATGATTAATAGTGCATATAATAAATCCTAAGACAACGTTGTTGATGATCCACGAGATTATTGATTCTTCATAAGATAACATCAAATGACGATCAAATATCGTCATCATCATCGGTATCAACATCAATGTCCTCGTCTATTAGCGAGTAGGTGCATTTTGGTTTGTCTAATGGTGCGTCCACAAATGACGATGGAGCAAACTTCACTTGTGATGTGGATTCATCCGGAGATTCCTAAAATAATAATAATAATAATAATAATAATAATAATAATAATAATAATAATAATAATAATAGTGAATAAATAATTAAAAAACGATAATAAATAAACACGTTAATAAATAATTCGTTAAACACGTTAATATATTACTTATAAATTATGTAGAATATAAATATAAATTAAAACAAAAAAATATGCGTACATACATTATCATCGTCATCAGACGACCCAATTTAAATAGGAGTTATAGGAGATGAAAAAGTAGTGTTTGAGATTCTCCTTCTCTTCATCTGTACCGGAGTCAGCTGTACAATCAACAAAATAACAACATATGTTAAATTAACAATATTGAAAAAATACATATACTATTAAATAATTAATAATATATGTATTTTTTTAGGGTTCTTGGAAATCATCCCTAGGGGTTCTTGGTCGCCATTATTTTCCTATCCCTTATTGACTATACTTCTTCCCTAATCGCATCTCTACCTTATTGGTATGCAACCGATTTTTGAGGATGTATTATTATGGAAAAGGTGGCAACTTAAGATTATTTTATGCGTTAGGGGTCAGCAGGTGATTTGAAACCTTTGGTTTATCTGAATTGCATTGCAATTTATCTTGTTTCTCTATTAATTCTGCCTTGATGCACATACGATCTTGTTTTATTATCTGCTAAAGGCGTTGATTTGTATAAGTTTTGAAGGCTACAAAACCCTAATTTTTTAGGGATTTGTTTATTATTATTATTGCAAGTGGTGTTTACCTGATTCATTCGGGTATGATGGAAGTTTCTGTATTGTTTTTATAAGTGGGTTATGAGAGAGGGTAAGTTTTCTGCACATCTTTAGCAGTTTGATTATGAAACGCTAGTTTTAGGGTTTGTTATTCAATGAGTGCTATTCGCTTGTGTTCTGCCATTGATGGGTGCCATTTTAATTAGAAGTTAGGGTTCGTTTTGCACCCTATTGTGAGTTTTTGGTGCGTATATCACACGGACCTGCTGCTGTTGTGATCGACTCATATTATTGGTTTGATATACGAAGAGATTGGTGGTATTGTTCGAGGTGTTGAATGTTAGGGTTTGTAAAACTCTTGTTTTGTCTTTGCAGGTTCTTCACTCATTAGTTTCATGTTGAATCGAATTTACTTGTAACTGATGATGTGGACATGAATCATATCATAGTTTTTATGTTATTTGCTCATCGCTGTCATGCAACTGGTTATACATGTTTCTACTATTACTGTTGTAATGGAGATGGTAATGATTTTAGATGTTTCGGCTATTGGTCGTTCTGTTGGCTGCTTGGTCGATCTGATTACATGACATCCAAACGATTAGGGTTTTGTTCTCTATCCTACTGCTACTGGATTGATTATGACGAGGATGTTTCTCTTGTCGTTTTGATTTTCTGTAACAATTCGCATTTTCGGATTACTATTCATTTTTACTATTCACTTTAACTATTCATCTCAAAAAAAATTTATTTCATATTCTCGTAAGTTGAACTATTTTAACGATAATCCGAGAGTTTGACTCTCGTCGGATCATTTCTGCAAAAATCACGAAGCCGTGTCCGAGATTTACTTTTGGGTTTAAACGTCGTTCCAGCATCCCGATATGTCCATAAAACACTATAAACGATAGAAATATGATTTTCTCTCATTTTACGACTATTTTATAAGTTTTGGAATTTTACGTTTTTCAGTTCAGCGTTTTACGCGAATTACGCGTTTTTAAACCCGCGTTTCCAATTTTAGTAGCGTTTAAGCAACCCGATGGAACTTACCATTCATTTTATATTTTCTTATGGAGTATTTTGACAAGTTTAGTCATTCTTTCAAGTTGCATATTTTTACGATACCCGAATTTACGTTTCGCGATTTAAAACTTTACGTTTAGCGATTAACGGAACCAAAACCGACTCCGTGAACCAGATAACACCAAGCTTCTTACACACTCATCCACCATGTGCAGCCCCCCCCCCCCCTCAAAATATCTAGTCAACTTGACCAAGTATTTACAAAAATGCCATTGGATGAGATATTTCATACTTAAACACCTTTAACATATTCATACTTATTTCTAAAAATCAAAAGCTAAGGTTTTCTTCTCTTCCTCTCCTCCCTAGCCACGACCCAAATAAGAAACAACACCAAGATCCATTATTTTCTCAAGATCAAAGCATAAAAGGTGTTCATTTCATCTTCCTAATCAAGAATCTTACAACAAAAACACAAGAAACACAAGGTTTCTCATCATCTAATCACCCATTATTTCAAAGTGAGTTATCAATTTTATTTTCATGATTTCATCTAATTAACACTTGTATCTTATGGTTTTCATGCTTAATTTCATGTACAAGTTAGCTATACCACATTATTTTTGTCAACTTTTTGAACATACAAACCCTAGATTTAGATTTAGGTGTTCCTTTGTTAAATTAACATGATTACTAGTGATTAGGAACCCATGGCACCCTAAGAAGGTGTATGGTAGGATTAGTATAGCTTTGTGGTGTTTTGCAAGAGATTTGGTTGAAGTAGAAACTAGTTTTGGACATGAAAAATGGATTTGTAACAAGTATATAAACCTACTGTCCCACTTTTGTAAATTCTGGAAAATCAGTAAACATAAAGGAAACTTTGGCAAAATTTTTAGAAAATACTTACAAAAACGAAGCCGTAGGCGAAAGAACGGATTAAAAAGAGTTTATAACGAAGGAGATATGAATTTTTCAATATTAACGACAAAAACTATTTTCCGGAAAAATACATGCTGATGGACGTTTTTCGTCGGGCAAAAAGAGACTTTAGACGTAACCCGAATGTAACACCCCCAATTCATGGTTGCAGCGGAATTCAAACTGGGTGTTACTCGACGGCACAATAGTCACAATAATAGAAAACGAACTCCAATTGAGTCGTTTTAAAAGATTTATCATTCAAATTGTATAAATATAAGAGATTACAAAATGAGGTCCCAAATGGTTCCATGTTTACAATTTACATTAAATGAGTTTTTGAATGATAATAAAATTTATAGCCCTCTTGAGTATCCGTGTCCTTCCGTGCCATCCTTGATCGTCATGAACCTGAAATACATGCTTGAGAGGTCAACACAAAGGTTGAGTGATATTCATAGAGTTTGTTAAATGTTTGAACACTATATGTTGGTAGTGTGAGCTGTAGACTCACACCAATGTTTGGAAAACAAAACAGGTAGGCTACGTTATTATACGCCCATAAAATGTATTATACACTAAGCTTATGACACCAAAACGTTAACGTGTACCAATATCGATCGGCAGATTTATCCCGGTAGGTACTTTGCTAACATACCTAAATCTCAAATATTAGTGCATTTGTTTGAACTTAGTCAATACAAATAGGATTCGTCAATCCCAATAGGCCTATTCACAATATTCGCGCTCACTATTTCTAGTGATTAAATGGTTCATAATAAGGGATCTCGGTTTAACAAGACAAGTACTTAGTGATAATAAAACAATCAGGCAAGTATACAATTAAAAACATTGTGCTCGGTTAAAAATAGCATGTATTCCCCCAAGGGTTTGTAAAACAATTAAGTAATGGAAAGTGGGGCTATGAACTCACCTTAAGTTGGATGATGTATAATAAGAATGATGGATATGCCGTAAGAACTTCTACGAGCAACCTAGAATAATGGTTGTAACTTAGGTTTGGAATAATGTCTAAGGAAACATAAACATGCCAATATATGTCTTGCACTTAGTCCATGATGTGGTATGATGTATAATATAAGTCTTTGAAAGAAAAGATTCATGAAACATGTATGTTTTGATATATCGTTTACTACCGTTCGGGCCGACATAATTCAGAAGTCATGTTAGTAAACGTTCGAGGAGCCAGGACACTTTAATTCGTAAATCCACAACTCATCTCGACGGCTTACATAATGAACTCCTCACATGAGGCTCCCTACTATTGTAGTAGTTGATAAAATATATAGATATAAGTTTTGATCCGAAAAGTTACATGTCCGATATTTGAATAAACATAGGAAAATTTATTATTACATGAAGATTGTTATTAGGGTAAGTTTCATAAGTCTTGTATGACCATTTTTCTTTGTAATAACTCATGGTTCCTTTAAGTGAAGTAGATCCAAATTGCTTGTTCAAGTTATCGCCAATACTTTGGTTCATGTTTACGCCTAAGTAAGCTTACATGGTCATTTCGTCATGGCCTTGCCATGACCTTTGGTCATTGTTCCATGGTCTTGAGACTCAACCTTGGCTCTAGCCATGGTTGTGGTCTTGATTCTAGGTCATAAGACCTCTTTGGTCTTTATAAACCATAACCTATATATAATGACTTTGGTCTAAAAATGGGCTGTTAAGAATTTGAAGAAATTATCACTCGGAAAGCGTTTTCAGGGCTCGAGCTTCTTTTTACCTGAACGAAAACGTCGTTCCGGAAAACTTTTGTGTTTTAACTTTTTGATGAATCGGACCAGAAGGGTGACTTTCAAAATGGCAGAATGCAAACAGTAGGGTATTGGCAGTTTCGGCGTTTTGGTTTCGCTAACTTCTTATGGCCATAACTTTTGACTCGGGTACTCGTTTTGGGTGATTCAAATTGCTATGTTTTCCTTGTTAAGTCCTCTTTAACAGTAAGTAAGTTTAAAATATCATAGTTATACTATTTTGGTCGTGGTTCTCCATAAAAGTCACTAGTTTACTTGTTTTAATAACTTATCTTAACAATCATGTACAATAACTTGTTTTACTCATTTTTATACATCATGGACATGATAACAAGACAATATATAGCATGAATGATATGTAAATAACATGATAATGATATTTAAGCAAGGAAGTGTATTAGAGTTGGCTTACAACTTTGGCTTTCTACAAGAAAGATAAGTAACATGTAAGGTACGGACTTTGATAGACTTTAGCTTCAACCCACTTCACTTCAAGCAATCTTTCTACACTTGTATTCTTGAAAGAGAGATGATGAAAGTTGAGGTGACTTGAGTGGATTCAAACTCAAGAGAATCACCAAAGTTTATAAGGTTTGGAAGTAGTTTGATGAATCAAAACCTAACTAGGGTTTATGTGTGGATATTGCACTTGATTTCTTGCACAAAACTTGAAGTAAACTAGCAAATGAGAGGGTGTTTGTGTTGTGAATGACTAGGAGGGACGGTGAGGGCTTATATATGAGTTTAAGGAGGTGCTAGGAAGTTGCCTTAAGGAGGTGCAAGTATTTAGGATATTTTCCAACACTTGGAGACCAAGTTTACTTAGTATACATGTATCCTAAAGTCCAAGGCTTATCATAAGCCACCAAGGCATGGTGAAGCTTCCTATAGTCGGCCATATGGTGGATAGGGTGACTAGATGCATAAACTTGGTATTATCTAGCTTACGGAGTGAGTTTTGGTCCCGGTAATTGCTAACGGTAAGTCGTTAAGTCACGAAACGTAAAACCGGGTATCGTAAAAATACGAAACTTGGAGGAATGATTAAAATTGTCAAAATACTCCATAATAAAATATAAAATGAGTGGTAGGTTCCATTTGGGTGGTAAAACCCTGCTAAAACTGGAAACACGGGTCTAAAATGCGTAATACGTAAAATGTACGAATATTGCGTAAAATTGAGAAAAGTAAAATATTACTTTTCTAATAGGTTATAAATGATTTAAAATGACTTATAATGTCTAGACTGGGCTCAGTCTAGTGTCGGTTGGTATTAAATGTCTTTTAGACATCAAACCGTAAGCCTAAAAATCAAGGAATGACTTATAAAATCAAGGAATGATTTTTGGTCAATGGAGGAGGGAAAAATATGTTGATTTTTTCTAATAAGTTGAAAACTCAAATAGTCTTAGAAATGCGGTGCAGGTATAGGCTAAGGTTACGGCTGAGTAAAAACGCTTAAAACTGAAAATTCCAGTTTTTCACGGCCGAGGT
>JARVZY010007212.1:15000-20000 GCA_030686995.1 Artemisia argyi | reverse complement strand
TCTGAAACAAGAAGTTCTGGCCCCGGAGGGATAATATCAACCACTTGACGTCCATCGGATGCATCCGCTATGGTTATTTCGTATCCCCCCTTTTCTTTTCGTAGGATTTTGCTTACTATACCTGATGCTGTAGCATTATAAACTGTATTGTTACTCTTGCTCCCATCAGGATAAATTTGGCCCCTTCCTCTGTTTCCGCCTACGTATATAGGATATTTTAAGAAGTGAATGTCTTTCTTAGTAGCGGGGTCGGGGGAAAGAATAGGAAAGGTGATTTCACTATATTTCTGACCAGGAACAGGGCCTATGACAAGAATATTTTTTTGGTTGGGGCGATAACTCTGAAAAGACAGATTGCCCATCTTTTCTTTTATCTCGGGGGAAATACGATCGGGAGGGGCTAATTCAAAACCCTCTGGTAAAATAAGAACAGCCCCTACATTCAAACCCCCCTTTTTACCATTAGCAAGAACTTGTTTCAGTTGCATATCATAGGGAATTCGAACAACTGCTTCAAATACAGTATCGGGAAGTACCGCTTGCGGAACCTCAATATCCACTGGTTTATTAGCTAAATGGCAATTGGCGCATACAATACGTCCAGTGGCTTCTCGTGGATTTTCATAACCCTGCTGTGCAAAAATGGGATATGCATTTGAAATGGATGTACGAGTTATGATATATATCATGAGCGATATGGAAATAGATCGAGTAATCTGTTCCTTTATCCAAGAAAAAGTATTTCTAGTTTGCATGGTCCAACCATTGATCCCGAAAATTTCTACAATAAATTGGGGTAGGTCACTAATGGAGTTTCCTATCCACGATTCTGTTATTTACTGGAATAATAATAATTTGACTGGATTAATATATAGGAATATAGGATGAATCTCCGGGATGGGTAGAAATATAAAGTTTTTTTCAATGCTTTGCTTATGTACAACTGCAAAGTAATAAGAAACATTATAATTAGATTAGGTAGATAATTTTTCAGTCATTCATTGAATGATAAATCACTACAAGTGACGGAGATACGCGATTTAAATAACGGAAAATCCAATATTTTAAAATTGTATCTAGAATGACTGGAAAAGTGGAAACAAGGCCAGATATAATTTGATCATTATGAACAAATCCAAAATCCTTGTAGACAAAGCCAATCAGCAGTTCCCAACCACGGGGCGAATGAAATCCGATACATAAATCAGTTAATAAAAGAAGAGAAAAAGCTTTTATTGTGTCACTTAAGTTATATAGGAATTCCTGAGCCCAAGAGTTAAGAATAACAAGTTCTTTATTACCCAAAATAGAATAACCACTTAGAATAATGAAACAGATTATATTTGTCGAGAAGTGCAAAATCGTATGAATACGACCCTCATTGTGTATCTTGATTAATTGGATTGTTTCTTTGTGAATTCCTATACGAAGGTTTTGTAGATGTGTCTCCGAGTATTCCTTGATCATTTCCTCTAAGAGGAGGAGTTCCTTTAATTCTTTGAATTTTTCTAGAATACTATTTTCTTCAATATCATTCAAAAAAGTTTCGGATTGCCTAGTATTCCACCAATTTGTAATCCATGATTCCAGACTTTTTTGAAATGAGAGCGAAATCCACCAAGGCAAAAATACTATAGATGCAAGATAGAAAAGAGGAGTTAATGCTTTCTTTTTTGCCATTTTTTCATCTGTGAATTGTTAATGAATCTTATTCGTCGACTTTATGTAATCTAAGATTTCTCTCACGCATCAGTTCTATTACAAGTATCGAATCTATGAATCTATTCACTCTTTTTTATTATTATTTTTTTTTATTTTTTTATTGTTCCATATATGTCTGCTTTGACTCGAATGGATGTTCTGAAGAAATTTCAATTAAGTTATGTTATAGAAAAAGAGGATTCTTGCGTTTTTGCCCTCCTGCTGAGAAAGCATGCATTTGTCGGCTCATTTCTTAAAACACTTCAATTGGTACACGCAAGAAATAGGCCAATTCAGCAGCTTTTTGTTCCATTTCCCGTGGAGTAAAATTCTCATCAGTACGAGTCAATGGAATGGCTCCCTGGCCTTTGATATCCATATAAAGGACACGACGAGCATAAATACCCTCTTTAACTTCTACTCTGACGGACTGAATATCTTTTATAAGAAATCGGAGGAAGACCCGACGATTTTTTCCAGGAAATCCCCAACGAAAAATACACACTATTCCGTCTTTTCTATCAAATCGATCATAACCACTACCTACATTCCACGAAATTGTGCACCACAAATAAGAGCTAATAAAAAGACCCGCGATCCCATAGAAAGACATCACAATTCCTTGTGGAAAAAAAACGATTTCCTGAGACGGAAATAAAGATATCAAATTTCTACCAAGATAACTCGAGGTTCCAACCAACAAGAATCCTAATGAACCTAAAAAAAGGATAACAGCCCAGCAGAAATTACTTGTTTTTCGAGCCCCTGTTATAGGTTCTATCCATATATGTTCTGATCGACAACTCATAGTTGATCCAGTTGCTTTTTTTTGGAATTGAGAGAATACCCCAAATGAATTTTACTTTAGTCCTTTTGTTTCCGAAGTAACTCGCATCAACTAGCACTAGTTTGATGTGAACCTTTAGGAGTAATTCATTAAATTGGTTAGATCTAAACTAATAACATACCCTTCGTATGATCTCACTAAAGATAGCCACATGCATATAGATGGACCAACTTTACAATTAAGCCGTCCGCCAATTCGGGTCTATTTGAAAATAGCTAGAATATAGCATTTTGGGAGATTTTCGTCGGAAGACGCTTATACCATATTTTGCTAAAAGGATATCTGTGTTATGATACAAGCGTCAGTTTAAAAATGAGATTTTGTGCCCTCGGCTCTAAACAATCTTGTTTTTTTGAACATGAAGAAATAAAGAAGCCATTGCGATTGCCGGAAATACTAGGCCTACTAAAGGGACCAAAACAGAGGGAAAGTTAAGAGTTGTCATAGAATGGGTACCTCGCTTTACTATTTGTACCTGTTATTATTATTTAGATTTTATATTTATAGAATATAAAGATATTATATATAAAGATATCTTATATCTTATTATAAGTATAATTTGATAATTCTAAATTGGAATTATTATTAATTAATATCTCTCTAATCTATTCTAATTCTAAATTCTAAATGAGTATATAATGTAGTTTTTCATCCCTCTACATGAAAGATTTGAAAGGATATGGATGAGATATTATTTGATTCATTTTTTTCTCTTGTCTTCAAATTTAATTTACTAAGCAAAAAGTTTCTTAAAAATGAATTAGATTCTATTTATTTAGTTTTATATATTAAAGGGTTTGTTAGAATCCCATCCAGCAGGGATTCTTAGTCAAAATAGGATTATCGTAAGGTATAGAAAGATAAAATTCTATTATTCCGATAAACTAATTACTTGTTTGCTCAAAATAATTCAACTTCATGTTCTAATTTTGATTCAAAGGAAAGAAAGTGTGGAGTTGAAATAACTCACTCAGAACGCTTTTTAAAGGATTACGTGGTACGATTAGATCGAATAAGCCCTTCTGGAATAAATACTCAGCCGCTTGTGAACCTTCGGGTACTGTTTTATTTAATGTTTGTTCAATTACTCTTTTACCCGCAAAGGCAATGTAGGCATCGGGTTCGGCAATAATGATATCCCCCAACATACCAAAACTAGCTGTCACCCCGCCGGTAGTAGGAGATGTAAGGATTGGTACATAGAATAACTTTTTATTTGATTGATAATCATATAAAGCAGCAGATATTTTAGCCATTTGCATCAAGCTCAAACTTCCTTCTTGCATGCGTGCCCCTCCGGAAGCACACACTATAATAAGAGGTAGAAATTCTTTAGTGGCGTATTCAATCAAACGGGTAATTTTCTCCCCAACTACGGATCCCATACTACCCCCCATAAACTGAAAATCCATAACCCCAATTGCTACGTTAATACCGTTTAATTGCCCTATACCTGTTTGAATAGCCTCGGTTAATCCTGTCTTTCTTTGATAAGAATCGATACGATTTTTATAAGGCTCCTCCTCCGAATGAAATTCAATGGGATCCAGAGAGACCATGTCTTCATCCATAGGCTCCCAAGTACCCGAATCAATCAAAAGTTCGATTCTATCAGAACTACTCATTTTCAAATGATATCCACATTGTTCACAAAGATTCATTTTTGATTTAAAAAATTTCTTATAATTTAATCCATAACAATTTTCGCATTGAACCCACAAATGACTGTATTTTTGATTTACATCCAGATCGGTAGAACTTTCTCGTATAGTTTGATCACTCCTTATGGCATCCCGGGTTTTAGTCCTATTTCCACTTTCACTACAAATGGAACTAGAAATGTAATTGTTACTGGAATTGTCACTACCATTTACAATGTAACTATCAATACAGATTTGAGACTGAAGATAACTGTCAATGCAACTATTAATGTGATTATTCCAAGTATACTGAGTATCATCCATGTAATGATCCTGGTGGGGATTCTTACTCTTAGATCCATTATTGAGATAACTAGAATTTCGATAAAAAGAATTTTCTAGTTCACTACAAAAAGTATGATCATTGTCAATCTCAAAAATATGATTTTCAATATCAAAATATATAGAATAACTGTCCCCATTACTATCTTTAACTAAAAAAGTATCATCAGAGATGAAATTCCGAATGTCCTTGACGCCAAAAAAAAGATCAACATTATTGTAATTGTCATGACCACCGCAACTCTGAATGTTTTTATCCGTATCATTTATACTCGGATCTTTACTTTCAACGGCACTTGCAATAGGACCAAGACTTCCCGTTGATTTACTTAGCCTGCATCTGTGTTCGAACTCCTTCTTAAATAACATCGAATTGAACCACCATCTTTTCATAGAGTTTTCTTGCTCCATATTTGCATAAAAATACAATAGATGAATAGTCATTCGACGAAAAATAATTTATTTTATAT
>JARVZY010007212.1:2500-5000 GCA_030686995.1 Artemisia argyi | reverse complement strand
ACGTGATTTGGCTCAGGATTGCCCATTTTTCTTAATTCCAGGGTTTCTCTGAATTTGAAAGTTATCACTTAGTAAGTTTCCATACCAAGGCTCAATCCAATTAAGTCCGTAGCGTCTACCTATTTCGCCATATCCCCCTTTTTGAGATGCAAATCTCATTATGATCCCGTCCCTTTTTTCTTTCATTTATAACGGAACCGTTGAATTCATTAGATAGATGCTGATTCCTGTCTCGAAAAAGTGTTTTCTCCTCTTTGTCTTTGATTTCTTGTCTATCTTCTTTTTGTATAGGAGGCTCTTATTCGGTCCAATCAAAAACGATTTTATCATTTCTGTATCCGCAATTCAATATAGGTGGATACATACCCTATACATCTGTCTCTCTTCCACTCATTTCGCCATGAAATTTTGAATACTTGAACGGTCGATTCTTTTTTTTTTTTATTACTAGTTCTATATCGCTAGATTCATCGTTATGTTCTATAATATTTAACAGTTATTTGAAATTCTATTCTTTAATTAAATAAATTAAATATATATTATGAATAGCGAATATGAATAGCCAAGAATTCAAATAGTTAATAGGAAAGATTCTAAGAGTTTATGGAATTCCTATGCATGTCGAATTTATGTTATGCGAGCCTGCTTAGCTCAGAGGTTAGAGCATCGCATTTGTAATGCGATGGTCATCGGTTCGATTCCGATAGTCGGCTTTTCTCTATTTAGTTTATTCGATTTTTTACATGATTTATAATGCAGCTTTGAAATCTAAGCGAAAAAATGTCTTCCTCTTTTCGCAAAAGCCATTGATTTATTATGTTATAGGAACTTCCAACTATCTCACGAAAAGAATCCTTTTCTTTTTCTATATCTTTTCTTTTTCTATATATAGAATATAACGATCTGGATATTTATCCAACTCATCTCATTATTCTTTAATGTTTAATAGAATATCAGTAAATTTGGCTTTTTAGAATTTAGTTCATTTTTAGTTTAGGTTTATTCTGTAGAATGAAATTTCATCAATAAGAATTAATTAAAATTAAATAAATATAAAGAAGGAGTCTTTATGTCGCGTTACCGAGGTCCTCGTTTCAAAAAAATACGTCGCCTGGGGGCTTTACCAGGGCTAACTAATAAAAGGCTCAGACCTGGAAGTGATCTTAGAAACCAATCGCGTTCCGGGAAAAAATCCCAATATCGTATTCGTCTAGAAGAAAAACAAAAATTGCGTTTTCATTATGGTCTTACAGAACGACAATTACTTAAATACGTTCGTATCGCCGGAAAGGCAAAGGGGTCAACAGGTCAAGTTTTACTACAATTACTTGAAATGCGCCTGGATAACATCCTTTTTCGGTTGGGTATGGCCCCGACTATTCCGGGAGCTCGCCAATTAGTTAACCATAGACATATTTTAGTCAATGGTCGTATAGTAGATATACCAAGTTATCGCTGCAAACCCCGAGATACTATTGCGGCGAGGGATGAACAAAAATCTAGAACTCTAATTCAAAATTCTCTCGATTCATCCCCTGCTGAGGAATTGCCAAACCATTTGACTCTTCAACCATTCCAATATAAAGGATTAGTCAATCAAATAATAGATAGTAAATGGGTCGGTTTGAAAATAAATGAATTACTAGTTGTAGAATATTATTCTCGTCAGACTTAAACCTAACAAAAAGAAAATAAAGACTAATAAGAATAAGTAAGAATAAGGGTTCGACCAATTTTGCTCCCTTTCGGCGAAATAAATTAACCTAAGGTTAAGATAAATTAAGGGTTTGACCCGGATTTTTCTTCCGTTTAGGTGTCATAGACCGAGAGGGATATTTTCATTCCTTGTCTACTCTTTTCTTTAACAGTATTTTCCGTATCAGAGCCATTAGTAATAGAAATAGAAAATCCATATCAAAGAAAGGTCTAACTGTTGGAATAGTAGTATCCATTGCTATTTGATCTATTGTGGTTAGTAAGATCGGTAAATTAGGTGAAGGTAAGGAAAGAGAGGGATTCGAACCCTCGGTAAGCAAAAGCCTACATAGCAGTTCCAATGCTACGCCTTCAACCACTCGGCCATCTCTCCTACATAATGATTATGACCCAAAAACCGAAAATAGAATGAATCATTCATATTATTATTGGGTAGGTACAACCAATAAATTCTAACTAGAAAGCGATAAAAATTTTCATCATAGTAAAGGATCTGGGGGATAAAGAGAAATTTTTTCTTACAAAAACTGTTAAAAAAATTCTATTCATGTTTGCAAAAAGAAAATAATGTTATTTTCTTTTTCTGATTATCTATTTGACCGTATTAAATAAATTCTAAATTCTAATGAATTGAGGGGTCTCTATTTTGTAGACTATGGTTAATGTATATCTTTAGATCATGATTCTATTTAGACTACGATTCCATATCAGAAGAATTCTGAATTTCCTTTCTAGGCCAGTTTTAGAGTTATCAACAAAAATCCTTATCCCATCTATCTATTAA
>JARVZY010007211.1:17500-24012 GCA_030686995.1 Artemisia argyi | reverse complement strand
GGGAGTAGTATTACTTCCCAATCCCATTTATTCTGCCTTTTCATTGGGATTTGTTTTTGTTTGTATATCTTTATTCTATATTCTATCAAACTCGCATTTTGTAGCTGCCGCGCAGCTCCTTATTTACGTAGGAGCCATAAATGTTTTAATCATTTTTGCTGTGATGTTCATAAATGGTTCAGAATATTCCAAAGATTTCCGCCTTTGGACCGTGGGAGATGGAGTAACTTCCGTGGTCTGCACAAGTATTTTTTTTTCACTAATTACTACTATTCCAGATACGTCATGGTACGGGATTATTTGGACTACAAAAGCAAGCCAGATTATAGAGCAAGATCTGATAAGTAATAGTCAACAAATTGGGATTCATTTATCAACAGATTTTTTTATTCCGTTTGAATTTATTTCACTAATTCTTTTAGTTGCGTTAATCGGCGCAATTGCTGTAGCTCGTCAATAATAACTCTTTAGAACCGGAAAACCCTTGTTATGAGCTATCAGATGCATTTCCTTTTTCTATTTGACTTTGGATATAAAAGAGAAAGTCTTTATTAGTTTGATCTATTCCCAATATATTCCTTTATTTCATTATTCTAGTCAATCCAATTGGTTAAATTGTTGTTCATATTGAAATGAATCGAGATTGATGAGGAGTTGGTTAATGATGCTCGAACATGTACTTGTTTTGAGTGCCTATTTATTTTCTGTCGGTCTATATGGATTGATTACAAGTAGAAATATGGTTAGGGCTCTTATGTGTCTTGAACTTATATTAAATGCGGTTAATCTCAATTTTGTAACATTTTCTGATTTTTTTGATAGTCGTCAATTAAAAGGAGCAATTTTTTCTATTTTTGTTATAGCTATTGCAGCTGCTGAAGCCGCTATTGGACTCGCCATTGTTTCATCAATTTATCGTAACAGAAAATCAACTCGTATAAATCAATCTAATTTGTTGAATAAGTAATATTATCCTATTAAAATAAAATTAGAATTTTCATAAATCAATTAAAATTAGCATGTGTGCCACGTAAGGTATGATCATGTTATCACAAAGATAAGAAATCAAAGTAGTTTGGCACTGTCAATCCAGAAAAAACCGGGTAACTCATCGATTCATCTAGTATTAGTATTTAAATATATAATTCATTTATCAATTTACTAGATTGAAACTTTATCACGTTCAAAAATATCGATCCAATGTCGCATTCAGTAAAGATTTATGATACATGTATTGGGTGTACTCAATGTGTCCGAGCCTGTCCTACGGATGTATTAGAAATGATACCTTGGGACGGATGTAAAGCCAAACAAATAGCTTCCGCTCCAAGAACAGAGGATTGTGTCGGCTGTAAGAGATGCGAATCCGCCTGCCCAACGGATTTCTTGAGTGTTCGGGTTTATTTATGGCATGAAACAACCCGCAGTATGGGTATAGCTTATTAATACGTTACAGAAACCTCTCCTTGAGTCCATTTTTTTTTACCGCCAAAACATGTGCCCAAAAATAAGATATTTTTGGGCACATGTTTTTCTGGTCCAAGCGTATCTTGTCTTTACCACGAACAAATTTCCTTGGTTAACAATAATTGTAGTTTTACCAATATTTGCGGGTTCCTTAATTTTCTTTCTTCCCCATAAAGGAAATAGGGTAATTAGGTGGTATACTATATGTATATGCATGTTAGAACTTCTTCTAACAACCTATGTATTCTGTTATCATTTCCAATTGGACGATCCATTAATCCAACTAGTAGACGACTATAAATGGATCAATTTTTTTGATTTCCGTTGGAAATTAGGAATAGATGGACTGTCTATAGGACCCGTTTTATTAACAGGATTTATCACTACTTTAGCTACCTTAGCGGCCTGGCCTGTTACTCGGGATTCTCGATTATTCCATTTCTTGATGTTAGCAATGTACAGCGGTCAAATAGGATCATTTTCTTCTCGGGACCTTTTACTTTTTTTTATCATGTGGGAATTAGAATTAATTCCGGTTTATCTACTTCTATCCATGTGGGGAGGAAAGAAACGTCTCTATTCAGCCACAAAATTTATTTTGTACACGGCGGGGGGTTCCATTTTTCTCTTAATGGGAGTTCTGGGTATCGGTTTATATGGTTCTAATGAACCAACATTAAATTTTGAAACATCAGTTAATCAGTCGTATCCTGTGGCTTTGGAAATAATATTCTATATTGGATTTTTTATCGCTTTTGCTGTCAAATTACCGATTCTACCCCTACATACATGGTTACCAGATACCCACGGAGAGGCACATTACAGTACTTGTATGCTTCTAGCCGGAATTTTATTAAAAATGGGAGCGTATGGATTGATTCGGATTAATATGGAATTATTACCACACGCTCATTCTATATTTTCTCCTTGGTTGATGATAGTAGGTACAATACAAATAATCTATGCAGCTTCAACATCTCCCGGCCAACGTAATTTAAAAAAAAGAATAGCCTATTCCTCGGTATCTCATATGGGTTTTATACTTATAGGAATTGCTTCTATAACCGATACGGGACTCAATGGAGCTATTTTACAAATAATCTCTCATGGATTTATTGGTGCTGCACTTTTTTTCTTGGCAGGAACGAGTTATGATAGAATACGTCTTGTTTATCTCGATGAAATGGGCGGAGTAGCTATCCCCATGCCAAAAATATTTACGATGTTCAGTAGCTTTTCCATGGCTTCCCTTGCATTACCGGGTATGAGTGGTTTTGTTGCAGAAGTTATAGTCTTTTTAGGAATAATTACTAGCCAAAAATATCTTTTAATGCCCAAAATTGCCATCACTTTTGTAATGGCAATTGGAATGATATTAACTCCTATTTATTTATTATCTATGTCACGCCAGATGTTCTATGGATACAAGTTATTTAATACTCCAAACTCTTATGTTTTTGATTCTGGACCGCGCGAGTTATTTGTTTCCATCTCCATTTTTCTACCTGTAATAGGTATTGGTATGTATCCCGATTTTGTTCTTTCACTATCAGTTGACAAGGTTGAAGGTATTCTATCTAATTATTTTTATAGATAGTTTTTTTAAAGAAAAAATAAAAGTATTTTTATTTTCTTAAATTTTAAATAAAGTAAAAACAAAATATGAATTTGAATTTTCGCCCAATCCGCTTGGTCTTTGCGAGAACCGCGTGAATCACTACACTACTTGATTCACATGGTTCTCGCCGGTTGACGCAATTTATATATATACCGTATTCTGTTTGTAACTTTTCTTTAGTTTAACTAGAGGTTAACGTAAATGCACCATAACTATGTAGCCCTATTCCTAATAGATTGACCCCAAAATAGCATATCCAAATTATAAGAAAACCTATAGTCGCCACAATTGCGGAATTTGTCCCCTGCAAATTTTTATTTGTTCGAGTATGCAAATAAATTGCGAATACGATCCAAGTAATAAACGCCCAAGTTTCCTTTGGATCCCAACTCCAATATGATCCCCACGCTTCATTAGCCCATACTGCTCCTGAAAGAATACCTATGGTTAAAAAGATGAATCCTAGGCTAATCACACGATAACTCCAATAATCTAATTGTTGAATCAATTGGGCCTTGTAATAATTATTAACAGGAAAAAAATATTTTTTTTGAAAAATATTGTTTCTTTCATTCTTGTATTGGATTTCACCAAAAGAAAATGACCCGTTTAATTTTAATAAATTATTACTTTTAGAACTATAAAAAAGTTTTCTAAATGTAATGACTAGAAGTGCTACTGATAATAATGATCCACAAAGAAGAGCCGCATAGCTCAATATCATCATACTTACGTGCATTATTAACCATTCCGATTGTAGAGCAGGTACTAATATTGTGGGTTTATGTATTTCATTTAAAAGACCCGATGTAGCAAAGCCTTGGGTAAAAATAGTACTTGAGGCAGTTATTGTTGTTAAATAATTTTTTCTTATTTTGAAATAAGGATAAGGAACTATATGAATAAGGGAGAAACTCCATGAAAGAAAAATTAAGGATTCGTATAAATCACTTAGTGGAAAATGGCCCGAATAAATCCAACGAGTTATTAACAATCCTGTTAGACATAAAAAAGTAGCTATCATCCCCTTTTCTGAGGAATAATATGGTTTTCTAATTTGATTGCCCAATAAGCTTATCAAATGAATTGTAATTACAATTGAAACAATAGAAAAGGAAATATGAGTTAATATATGCTCTAAAGTTGAAAATATCATAAAAATGAAAAAACGGGGGATCCCCCCGTATTAATTAAGAAATAGAAATTGGGAATTTAATTTAATTTTATTATAGGATCTATTTGATATCTTTTAGAAGATGGCATGCCGCCACTCGGACTCGAACCGAGATGCTCTAGCACTGCTTCCTAAGAGCAGCGTGTCTACCGATTTCACCATAGCGGCTTGCTCGAACTCATAATAACCTATTTATATTCAATCGTCGAGATTGAACAAGTCAATTCACTCAATTTTAGTAAAGATATAAAAAAAAAAGAGTTCAAAAAAGTCAATTTAAAGGTTCAGTAGTTTCTTTAAGGTGTCTGGTTTTAGGGCTTTGACGTAGTTTAGCCGATTCTAAAATACGACTCTTGCAACGATAGAATTCTTCGATAGACTCAAAAACTTTTTTCTTTTATTGTCATTATTTCTGGTTTATCTGATTTAATAAATTCAATTTGAAACACAAACTAAATTTTATCAATGAATCTAAAATATGTCTATTTTGGATTACTCCAAATTGCCACTTGCACATATAATAATATCTCAACAATTAAGTTCTTTTATTGGATTTTTCATTGGGCTGAAAATTGGATATATATGGAAAATAAATTAAATATAGTATATATAATAAATTAAGAAGTCAGAAAGTTATCCAAAAATCTTTAACACGGAATGGATTAGTTTGAACAATTAATTAATTTGAACTAAAAATATTCTATCTGCCCTTCCTGATAAATATAAAATTTTTTCATTATTTATTCTTTTAAAAGTCGATGGGGAAAAGAAGACTCCCCACCACCAAAATCTGAATGAAAATATACTAAAAAAATCAAATAAAAAATCTTATATATATTTATTTTTTATTTTTAGAATTTAGAAAGAAGAATACTTCTTCTTTTTATAAGATTAAGAGTCTATTTCATATTGATTAGAATAGGAACTGCCAATTGTTAATTTTATATTAACTTTAATATTAAATTAACAAATTACTGAGATATTAATTACTGATCCAATTTTTTTAGTCAAATCCATTCCAAATTATTCCAATATTTTAGGACTTATTTGTTTGTCGTACAAAAAAACTTTTTGAATTCCCGGTAGAAAGAGATTTCCCTAATGACAAAGCTTTTAATGCCGCCCAATATCCTTTCCTTTTCCAAATATTTTTACGAATACGCTTTTTTGATATCGAAGTACGTTTTTTTGGAACTGCCATTTAAAAAAGAAGAAGTTAGTCATTGTTATAGTTGGATGTGAAAGACATCTATTGTTCAAAACGAATTATTATTTCTTATCTTATATTCATTATCTATTTTTTTTTTCTAAAAGATTCTCTTCATAGAAATCTAGATACGTCAAAGATCCGTGAAAATAAAAAATGACTCGAAATAACAAAATTTTGATTCCATACACTCTTTGTAAAACCAAAAATTTTTGGTTTTGAACTCTTAGTTCTCGTTATTTATATCTCATCTGCTATGGGATAGAAATCAAAAGAAATAAAGAACCTAAAATACCTTTATTTTAGTCATTCTATATTTTATTTACATGTAATAAAATACCTTGTAAACTTTTGCCTAATAAATTGAGTCTTTTTTTAGTAAAACTTGAAAAAAAAAAATACACCTAAACTTTAAAACTCGAATGATACTAGTAAAAAATCTGTTAAAGGGTATGTAGTTTGATAAAAAAGGATCTCAGTCATTTTTTATCCTTGCTCGATAAAAAGTTCATTTTAGAGGTATAATCTTATAAACTTTCCAAATATTCCTAATAAATTGTTTTGATTGAAATGGAAAACAATAAATCCCATAATGAATTAGTTAATGAGTTTAAATAAACTAACTAAAATCAAGAGGTTTTATTTCATTAGACCAACGACCTTAGTTAATCCTCTAATTCATATTAGCATCAAGTACTCTTTTTAGCCTAAAATTTTATACTTGCTGTATGAATATTAATAATATTTTTTATTTTCCTACTTTCCTATTATAAGTATTCGTTTTTATATGTCACTTGGTTATATCATTTGACCAATTGTAACTTCTTGTTTTGCATATTTGAACAATTTTGAAAAGACTCAGAATAAATACTAATATAAATATAAATTATTAAATAAGTTAGTGCATATCTTTATTTTTTATTTACTTTTTCGAAAGAGCTAAGATCCGGTGAATCGGAAACAATTAATTAAGAAAAAAAAACTTTTTTTATGGAACAGACATATCAATATGCGTGGATAATACCTTTTCTTCCACTTCCAGTTCC
>JARVZY010007211.1:0-7500 GCA_030686995.1 Artemisia argyi | reverse complement strand
ATTTTTCTTTTTAAAACAAATACTTTTAAAAGGAAAGAAAATTCCATTATTTATACCGAGAGAAATATATGAATCAAGTGAAACTCAAACAGAAAAGGATTCGATAATCAGCACTCAGATAATTCATGAATCATTTAGTCAAAATAAATCTAGAGATTATTCACAGGCAAAAGAAGAGATTAAACATAGAATTGATAGAAGAAACACAATCAGAAATCAAATAGAAATAATGAAAAAAATAAAAAGACTAATCGAGAATCACCCCCAAAAATTTGGAAAATATTAAAAAGAAAAAATATTGAATTAATATTTCAATTTTGCATTGAAAAAATATACGTAGATATCTTTTTATGTATAATTAATATGCGCAGAATTTCTCTACAACTTTTTATGGAATCAACAAAAAAATTCTTGAAAAATACATTGACAATAATGAAATAAATAAAGATAAAGAAAGAATTAATAAAAAAAAACAAAATAAAATTGACTTCATTTCGCCTATGACTATAAAAAAGGCTTTTGATAATCTTAGAAATAGTAAGCAGAAGCCACATATTTTTTTTGATTTATCTTACTTGTCACAAAAATATGTATTTTTTAAATTATCACAACCCAAGTTATTAACTTCAATAAGTTAAGATCTATTCTTCAATATAATGGACCATCTTTTTTTCTTAAGAATGAAATAAAGGATTTTTTTGGAACACAAGGAATATTTGATTCCAAAGTAAGACATAACAAACTTTCAAATTATGAAAAGAATCCATGGAAAAACTGGTTAAGAAGTCATTATCAATATGATTTATCTCAGATTACATGGTCTACATTAGTCCCACAAAAATGGCGAAATCAAATAAATCAATGCCATATGTCTCAAATGTCTCAAAATGATGATTTAAAGAAAAGGTATTCCTATGAAAAAGACCCATTATTGGATTACAAAAAAAAACAAAATTGGAAAGTATATTTATTACCAAATAAAGAGGAGAATTTTCAAAAAACTATAGATATGATCTTTTCTCATATAAATATATGAATTCTGAAACTAAGAATAAGTCTGATATTTATAGATCATCATTAGAAACAATAAAGAAGCAAGAAAATTCCACCAAAAATAAAGAAACTTTTTTTAACATACTCAATAATATTCCTATCAAGAATTATCTAGAAAAAAGTGATATTATATATATGGAAAAAAATACAGATAGAAAATATTTGGGTTGGAAATTTAATACAAATATTCAGGTTGAACCTAATAAGGACCAAATAACGGAGAATTCTCATAATAATGTCTTTTTTATCTTCCAATTAAATCAAATTCCGAAATCAATTATAAAAAGGTCTTTTTTGATTGGATGGGGGTGTCTTTTGATTGGATGGGAATGAATGAAAAATTCTTAATCTTAAATCACCTCATATCGAATCCGAAAGTTTTTTTATTTCCAGAGTTTTTAATACTTTATCATAATATAAAGAGAAACCTTGGTTTATCCCAAGCAACTTACTTCTTTTTAATTTGAATATCAATCCAAATTTTAGTGAAAATCCAAATATCAAAGGAAAACAAGAGGCGAATGAATATTTTTTAAATTTTAGACCATCAAATTCAAAACAATATTTTGAATTAAAGAATCAAAACAATATTGAAGAATATTTTTTAGAATCGATCGAAAAACTAAAAGTATTGCTTAAAGGAGATTTTCCTTTTCAATTAAGATGGACTGGACGTTTGAATCAATTGAATCAAAAAATGATGAATAATATCCAGATATATGGTCTCCTGCTTAGCCTCATAAATGTAAGAAAAATTACTATATCCTATATTCAAAGGAAAGAAATGAATCTGGATATAATGAGAAGGCGTTTAAATCTTACACAATTAACGAAAAAGGGAATATTAATTATGGAACCTACCCGTCTATCTGTAAAAAATGACGGACAGTTTTTTATGTATCAAATCATAGGTATTTCATTGGTTCATAAAAGTAAGCACCAAAGTAATCAAAGATACCGAAACCCCAAAAATGTTGCTAAGAATAATTTGATGAATCCATTCCAAGACATAAAAGGAAAACTCTAAATAAAGACAAAAATAATTATGATTTGCTTGTTCCTGAAAAAATTTTATCATCTAGACGTCGTAGAGAATTGCGAATTCTAATTTCTTTCAATTTGAATTTAAAGAATCAGAATGGTGCGCATAGAAATAAAACATTTTCCAAGGAGAACAAGATAAAAAATTGGAGTCAATTTTTGGATGAAAGTAAAAATTTCGACCGAAAAAAAAATGAATTAATTAAATTCAAGTTATTTTTTGGCCTAATTATCGATTAGAAGATTTAGCTTGTATGAATCGCTATTGGTTTGATACCAATAATGGGAGCCGCTTGAGTATGTTAAGGATATATATGTACCCCTGATTTAAATTTTTGAGTTTTCTATATATTATGTTGTTCTATCAATCAGATTTTTCATTTTTGTTTTTCTGTCCGTGATCTGTAAATATCCATGTTATATGCAACAACCCGATGCTCATATGCGCTGTCTTACATCCCCCTCTAGGATAAGTAAATGGCGTAAAAATTAAAGCTATAAATTAATCAACAGAATCTTCGTACTAAACGATTTGGTATCCTCTTTTTGTATGACTATACAAATGAACTCCAAAAAAGGATTCATTAATGTTCATTGAAAAAAACAGGAATCTATAAAAAATTTTTGATTATTGTGTATACTACATTAAAATTTCTTACATTATTATTACTATTATTACTGATCCAATAAAATAACTATCTGTAAAAAGGGGAGTGTGAAATTCTTTTATGGTAAAAAATTCATTTATTTCAATTATTTTGCAAGAACAAGAAGAAAACAAAGAAAATAGCGGATCCGTTGAATTTCAAGTAGTAAGTTTCACCAACAAGATACGGAGACTTACCTCACATTTGGAATTACACAAAAAAGACTATTTATCTCAGAGAGGTCTGCGGAAAATTCTGGGAAAACGTCAACGGCTGCTGGCTTATTTGTCAAAAAAAAACAGAGTCTGCGGAAAATTCTGGGAAAAACGTCAACGGCTGCTGGCTTATTTGTCAAAAAAAAAACAGAGCACGTTATAAAGAATTAATAGGACAGTTGGATATTCGAGAGAGAAAAACTCGTTAATTTGAAGAGTTAGTTTGAATTATTCGCTTAAAGTTTGATGAACTTCTTTTCGCTTTCAGCAATTCATGGAAGAATGAATCAGGAAAAACCTATGACTGTACCAGCTACAAGAAAAGACCTCATGATAGTCAATATGGGACCTCACCACCCATCAATGCATGGTGTTCTTCGACTCATTGTTACTCTAGATGGTGAAGATGTTATTGACTGTGAACCAATATTGGGTTATTTACACAGAGGTATGGAAAAAATTGCGGAAAATCGAACAATTATACAATATTTTGCCTTATGTAAACACGTTGGGATTATTTAGCTACTATGTTCACAGAAGCAATAACTGTAAATGCACCAGAGCAATTAGGGAATATTCAAGTCCCTAAAAGGGCCAGTTATATCAGAGTCATTATGTTGGAGTTAAGTCGTATAGCTTCACATTTGTTATGGCTTGGCCCTTTTATGGCAGATATTGGGGCACAGACTCCTTTCTTCTATATTTTTCGAGAAAGAGAATTGATATATGACCTATTCGAAGCTGCCACCGGTATGCGAATGATGCACAATTTTTTTTCGTATTGGAGGAGTCGCTGCTGATTTACCTCATGGCTGGATAGATAAATGTTTGGATTTTTGCGATTACTTTTTAACAGGAATTGCCGAATATCAAAAGCTTATTACACGGAATCCCATTTTTTTTAGAACGAGTTGAAGGAGTAGGCATTATTGGTGGAGAGGAAGCAATAAATTGGGGTTTGTCGGGACCTATGCTACGAGCTTCCGGAATACAATGGGATCTTCGTAAAGTTGATCATTATGAGTGTTACGACGAATTTGATTGGGAAGTCCAATGGCAAAAAGAGGGGGATTCATTAGCTCGTTATTTAGTACGAATCAGTGAAATGACGGAATCCATAAAAAATTATTCAACAGGCGCTAGAAGGAATTCCGGGAGGGCCCTATGAAAAATTTAGAAATACGCCGTTTTTGATAGAGCAAAAGATACTGTATGGAATGACTTTGATTATCGATTCATTAGTAAAAAAACCTTCTCCGACTTTTGAATTGTCGAAGCAAGAACTTTATGTGAGAGTTGAAGCACCAAAGGGAGAATTGGGAATTTTTCTGATAGGAGATAAGGGTGTTTTTTCCTTGGCGATATAAAATTAGACCGCCAGGATTTATTAATTTGCAAATTCTTCCTCAGTTAGTTAAAAGGATGAAATTGGCTGATATTATGACGATACTAGGTAGTATAGATATCATTATGGGAGAAGTTGATCGTTAAAATGATAATGGATACAACAGAAGTACAAGCTATCAATTCTTTTTCTAGATTGGAAATCCTTAAAAGAGGTCTATGGGATCATATGGATGCTTATCCCTATTTTTACTCCTGTATTAGGAATCACAATAGGTGTACTAGTAATTGTTTGGTTAGAAAGAGAAATATCTGCAGGTATACAACAACGTATTGGTCCTGAATACGCAGGACCTTTGGGAATTCTTCAAGCTCTAGCAGATGGTACCAAATTACTTTTCAAAGAGAATCTTCTTCCATCTAGAGGAGATACTCGTTTATTCAGTATTGGACCGTCTATAGCAGTAATATCCGTTTTATTAAGTTATTTAGTAATTCCTTTTGGGGATCATCTTGTTTTTAGCCGATCTCAGTATCGGTGTTTTTTTTATGGATTGCTATTTCAAGTATAGCTCCTGTCGGCCTTCTTATGTCAGGATATGGCTCCAATAATAAATATTCTTTTTTAGGTGGTCTACGAGCTGCTGCTCAATCAATTAGTTATGAAATACCATTAACTCTATGTGTGTTATCAATATCTCTACGTGTGATTCGTTAAGACATAAAATTTGACCCCTACTTTTTCTTTCTAGGAAGGAAATGTCATGAGTTGAATATATATTTTCGTTTTTTATTCATTATTCGGGGGTTGATGAAGGAAACCAGATAGTTATATGAGTGAAAGAAACGGCTTATAAATTTGCAGTAAAAGATTGAATCTCATTTCCTATGTACAAGAGTTAATAAAAGTAAACATTAAGTATTAGAGACTGTTTACCCCAAGATTGATTGATTAATCATGATGACTTGAAGCGGGTTCAAAAGATCTACTTTATGAGGTTTTTACTATCTATTAGCATATGTATTACCCAAAAGTGGATTGATAAAAATAAGTGGATAGCTAGGAACACTAAGGTACACAAAGGATTCGTAATAGAGATTATGTAAGTGTATTCTGTGTATAAAAAAGAATTATAATTGGGGCTTTAAATTGGTAGAAATGATCAAGGAGTACTTCCCACGATTCCGATCCAGAGTATACTTCTATTCACCGATTAAGTAAATAACTATCAAGAACGAAGTAATCCTTTAACTTTGTTTAAGGTCCCCTTTTTTTGAGAAAGGAGAATAGGAACGAAAAAAATCGAAAGACTGAATGCGCTAAAAAAAAAAAATATCTTTTTTTCTTTCTCTATATAGAGATAGAATTCTTGTCATGATTCATGAACTAATGCAAGGTCTAATTGGATTTCGTAATTGAAAACGTTAGGTTGAAATATCTATAGATATTGTTACAAGAAAGATTTTTATTCAAGGATTAAGTTATTACTCAACAAAGATTAAATTATTAAAAGAGAAGATGAATTCAGAAGCACTTTATTTTATTATAGTATAAATTTATTTTTATTATAGTATAAATAAATATAGCAGACAGAATTCCAGTGTCTAATGGGGACCTTACAATAGATTTCATTTTATCTCTATTTTATCCTACAAACATATCAAGAAAAAATAAATAAGGACGGGTCCTTAGATTTATTTGTGACCTTTGAGGAGCCGTATGAGGTGAAAATCTCATGTACGGTTCTGCAATAGGGGTGGGAACAGTGATGTTATCATCCACTATGATTATCTAACAGTTCAAGTACCGTTGATATAGTGGAAGCGCAGTCAAAATATGGTTTTTGGGGATGGAATTTGTGGCGTCAACCTATAGGATTTCTAGTTTTTCTAATTTCTTCCCTAGCAGAGTGTGAACGATTACCTTTTGATTTACCAGAAGCAGAAGAAGGAATTAGTAGCAGGTTATCAAACCGAATATTCCGGTATCAAATTTGGTTTATTTTACGTTGCTTCATATTTAAATCTACTAGTTTCTTCATTATTCGTAACAGTTCTTTACTTGGGGGGTTGGAATCTTTCTATTCCATACATATTTGTTCCCGAGCTTTTTGAAATTACTAAAAGGGGTAGAGTCTTTGGAACAATAATTGGTATCTTTATTACATTAGCTAAAACTTATTTGTTCTTGTTCATTCCTATCGCAACAAGATGGACTTTACCGAGGCTGAGAATGGACCAATTATTAAATCTTGGATGGAAATTTCTTTTACCTATTTCTCTAGGTAATCTATTATTAACAACTTCTTCCCAACTTCTTTCACTGTAAAAATACTTCTATATTCATGACTTGTCCCAAACAAGAGAAAGAAACAAGTATCCTATTTTTTATAGATATTCACGATATGTTCCCTATGGTAACTGAGTTCATGAATTATGGCCAACAAACAGTACGAGCCGCAAGGTATATTGGTCAAGGTTTTATGATTACCTTATCACACGCGAATCGTTTACCTGTAACTATTCAATACCCCTATGAAAAATTGATTACATCCGAGCGTTTCCGCGGCCGAATCCACTTTGAATTTGATAAATGCATTGCTTGTGAAGTATGTGTTCGCGTATGTCCTATAGATCTGCCCGTTGTTGATTGGAAATTGGAAACTGATATTAGAAAGAAACGATTGCTTAATTACAGTATTGATTTTGGAGTATGTATATTTTGTGGTAATTGCGTTGAGTATTGTCCAACAAATTGTTTATCAATGACTGAAGAATATGAACTTTCTACTTATGATCGTCACGAATTGAATTATAAATCAAATTGCTTTGGGTCGGTTACCAATGTCAGTAATTGACGATTACACAATTCGAACAATTTTAAATTTGCCTGAAATAAAAAACTTAATAACTCATTTTGATCTAAAAGAATGAGGCTTTTTATTTGGTGAATAACTAGAATTTTATTAATATATTCATAATTATATTGATTATATTGATTAGGAGACGAGAATCATGTTTTAATTTATATTAAATTTCTATGACTATATTGAGGATTTGCAAATATATAGATTTAAATTACTCTTTCGAGAGATTAGGCCAATAACTATATCTACATCAATCCATATCCATGAAAATGGAATTTTTAATTTAATAATAATTAAGAACTATTATAAAAAAAGTAGATTTCCCTCTTTTTT
>JARVZY010007210.1:0-24012 GCA_030686995.1 Artemisia argyi | reverse complement strand
GAACAATTTTGGAAAGTTGTCTATCTCCTCTTTGGGTATGTCAGATAACTTCCTAGGCACTGGCCGCTGCTGTCTAATTTGGGCACAAATCTTCGATCTGATATCTTCCGGCAATTGATCGCCTTTGGTGAGAGTTAATCTAGCAAAAGCTTTGTATCTGGCGTCTTTCTTGGCGCAATATCTGTAGATTGCACGTTCTATCACAAACGTTGGATCCTTGAGATGCATCTCCCAGGCTGAGGCCCAATTCTGGCCGCCCGCCCATTGAGTATTGTGAAAAAAGTGTCTCCATTTCCACTCTTCATTTGGCAGTGCAACTTGGGCAGCGTTTATGACAACTACATGATCACCACAATCAACGTCTGGGTGCCAAATAGGTTTGTGTTTGCCTGTTAAATATCTAGCCACAAGCATGCCACTATCGAATGGGTCCTGCCATTTGGCGTCGTATAACCACCACGTTCTGGCAAACGTTTCCCACTGTTTAACTCTTCTTAATCTGGTCAATGACATTGTATAAGCTTTATTTCGAATAATCGCTTATTCTTGAAAAAATGACCAATTCTGCCTAAAAGATTTGTGATTCGTCTGATTTGTTCCGAACTCAATGTTTACAATTTCACTCCCACATTTTTGCGACATAATGATTCGCTGCTTTCTCTGCGCTCTGTTCGAACTTTCAGCGGCAGAACGCGCACGACCGGCCCAGCAAAGACCAGGTCTGATTCGGCCCCTCGTGAAAAATTCAAGTGGCTTGGCGAATTAGCTAGATTAAGTTCACCGGATCTTACATTCATCTAAATGAGCTCAGTGTCCTAATTGGAAAGTCTTTTTGTTGGCTTCTGTGAAAGAAAATAGCAGAACATTTTCACGGGCTCAAAAAAAGTATCACATCAAATCTTTTGCCCAGATCGTTTTTGAGTAACGAATGTTCAGATGAGATCTCGCTCTCATAGAGATGTCAATGTTGTACAAAATGGATTTGTTTCCAATTGTCGACTTAAAGCAAACAATGTGGCTCTTTATCGTCGTGCTGCACGATTCATATAGATGCTGGGGTGCCATTTCCTCTAGTTCTACTGAATTCGCGAGTCAATCAAGGCCAATCTGCTGGTCCAGCGAATCTAAGACAAAGCGACCCAAGGTGATCCAAATTAAGTCCAGTCACCTCAAGTCTGGAAGAAGCGATCAATCACGGCTGCTATATGGGCGAAAATTAGCACCTGCTCGTGCACCTTCGACACTAGTGAGAGGTGAGCCTGCAGAATTACACATAGATGGCATACATGCTTATCTTCGACCTCAATCTTGGAGTCAAAATTGCAAATGCGATTGCAACAGAAGAGATTGGAAAGAGAAAACAACCATCAAATCGTATTTGTGCATTCTCGTAGGCATCAAACTAACCCTGTCTGTTCGGGCCCAAACAGTTCACATACTCAAAATTGGGTGTGCTTCGTGTCATCATTGAACCAAATGCTAATCCGAGGTCAAAACAAAAATAGCAGCCCAGCAGCTGCCCCCCCCCCCCTATCTGAGTACCACACGAGCCGAGATTTCTCGGTGGTCATAATCTGATTGCTTGCTCTTCAATCATCATTGAACAAGCCCCTAACTGAGGCCTGGATCAAACACCTAGACCTTGCAATCAATTAGACGACCGAATATAATATCCATTTTAAAGTTAATTCAAACAACTATACGCAGTCTAAAATGTGATTGTCAATGTATATATTATATATTAACATTGTGAGGGATCCAATCTCTTCATCACAAGCTCTCTCTGTTTGTCTCTCTAATTAATCGCTATGGCAATCATGTGATGCTTATAACCTGGAGCATTGTAGGGCTTAATTAGTTCCATTGTCGCTGGCCTGTCCGAGACGGTGCCGTCCGATTGATTCAGCGGGCGACGGACATGGCGACTCACTGCAAGATCTCTCCCAATCTTCGACCTGTTGACAGGGTTCTAGTTTCTTTTGCTGTTGCAACTGTTCAATTCTTATCAGCCTGGTTGCTGCGTGCAGTCTGAAGTGCACAATAGTCTCCATGAGATAGCCGCTGTAATTGTGGCGAGCCATCTTGATCCAGGACTTGGCCGTGCTGTACTGTTTTAGGTGTAGATTCAATAGGGCCAACTCCATTGCCGAGTGAGGGACGAGAAATTTGTCGCTCACAATTTCGTGCTCGTGGTCGATTACCTTCATGAATATGGCCCTCCGCTTCCTCGTAACGTTTCAGATGCTTCAAGCACATGCCTTTCAGCAAGTACATCAAACATAAGTCGTCGATCCAGAAATTGTCTGCTGACTTGTCTTCGTCCAAGTTGGACTCGCTACCGTTCTCCAAGTGTGACTCGGGCACCTTATCATCGCGACTGGAGGTCTCAAAATGTTCCTCCTCCATTGACTTGTTAATGTGGGCAATCTCATCGTCAATAGTGGCCAGAAGTGCTTCCACTTGTCGCGGACTATTCTTGAGTATGCAGAAGATGTTCCAAATGTACAGGAATTCCAAGGCCGGCAGCGATAGCCGATTGTTTCTTTCGGCAAACGCGGCCGATCTGGTGATGGCGAACTTGTCTGAGGGGATTGTCTTGCCAGCATAACGAAATGCGCAACGATGGCACCTTGTCGATAATGGTTCGAATCTCGTCCATTCGAGCCCGGAACTCGTCACAATTCTCCTCTATCAAGCCTTGGCGCTGCTCTTGTACGAGCTTGGCATATAGGAATGTGCCATACTGATACTGATAACTTGCCGGCGACCATTTGGAGTTTTGGCGCAACAAGTCGGCGTAGCGGGCCGCCTGAGACCAATTCATTTGGCACGCGTAACACCACATTATTTCCCAGTGGCATATTGAGTGAAACTGTTTCCAATCTTGTTGAACTTGGCAACACAAGGTAAAGTTGTCGATGGCCTCACTTAGGTTGCCTTGCATTTGGTTGTAGCGGCCCAGAAAGAGTAGGAAGAAGGCGCTGTTTGGATAGTGGCCCAAGAAGGTCTTGTTGAGTTGGTCCACTTTGTCGGCGTCATAATTGCCCAAACCAAAGATGTTTTCCACATAACTATGGTAGGTCAGTATGACTAAAGCTGAGAATACTGACCGTAGGCCGTCGCATAGGGCGATGGACTTCTCTAGCTCGCCAACGCCAGTCGTACGGCTGCCAGAGAAGCCGACGTATTCGAGAAATTTCAAAACTCGCCTGGGCAAATAGGACATGAGCAGGTTGAATATGCCGTCGCCCATGCAAACGCCGCTCTCAAAGTGCAGCCTGGCCGTGTCCGAGCTCCAGTTGTCGCGATTGTCCAATATGTAGCGGCACTCCTTGTAGCGCTGATAGCACGCCCGAATACGCAACGCGCCCCTGACCAGACACAGGACACTCTGGTCGGCCAAGAATGATATCAGCGACAGCATGAGCATTGACTCGGCGTTAACCAGCTCGGCATGGATCTCCTCATCGGTATAATTGTTATAGTTTGGCTTGTACAAGAAGCGCATCACCATTGAGGCCGTGCTCACCTGGCGCCTCCGCTGCTGGCTCAGCTCATAAGACTGGTTTATACTAGCCAAGGCGGCCTGCAAATCGGCCTGTTCCAATGTCAGGGCGGCCCTCAGGAAGGACAGCGTAGCATGCGCAAGTGCGGCATACAGTTCGCTCTTGGACCTGTGGAGGTGGACGGGGGTGGGGGTTTTTTAGGATATCTCGGTATTAGGTTAGAGCCTATATTGCGCATGGTGCCGAAACTTGGCGTCAAAAACAGACACACAGACTCTGCCTGTTGCCCGACAAAAATCACTCACCTATCTTCGCATGAGTCAAGTGCTTTTATAAACTCGTTGCTCAGCGCCAGGCGCAGTATTTCTGTCGTCTCATCGAGGCGAACCTTCAAACTGGCCCGATGCTTGTCCTTCTCGCTAATTGGTCCACTTGATTCCGGGCTAAGTTGCAGATCTTCCGATTGAGAGACTCCATTGTTCGGACTGGCACCGTTCTGTCCATTCTGTTGACCATCGATGTGGTTGTTGTTGCTGTGTAAATTGTCCGATGCGTCGACAAAGCAATCAATCTGAGGAAAAGCAACCAGTGTTTTGTTATGTCGATGGATTATCAATAAAATCGGTTAGTTCATTAGCTTGCTCACCAGTGATCTGACACAATCATAGGTGGATCTGACCAGATTGATCACGCAATTAGTAAGCATTGGCCTGTGCGACAAGCAGGAGTGAAAGTTTTGTATTCGATTAGGAGCACCAGTTAAATTTGACCTTTGTCGATGGAGTCGCAAGGAAACTCGCTTTTAAACGCGAGCTCGAGGGTGCAAGACAAAGAGGAAGACTGTATTGGGCAGAGAAGCAACAGGCGCCCTCTGTAAGGCTTCAGAAGTCAGATCAGTATCAAGGTACCAGGCCCCTCATTGATCAGTTTGACTGGGGGCGAGAGCTCAATTGGCCTTAACTCTTGCATCACCAAACGTGAGCACCTGAAGCTTCCGTACAATCAACAACAGTATCAAGAGAGGCGCAGTTGTGCTGCTCACCGACTAGCCCTCTGGCAAGTGCTCTGGCTGCGAGCCGGGTTTGCGGGTCGGCTGACCCGACGAATAGCGCAAGAAGCTGCCGAGTAAGAGAGGGTGGGGGGGAGCTCTTGAATAGGGTTGAATGTGTTCTGAAGTGCAAAACTCGAACTGGCAACATGAAGCCAGTTCGGATGTGAATTTGTTCGGAACGCGCGAGCTTCGTCGGTCACGGTACTTGCGAATCACCACCTCGCTAAGTCGGTCCTCAGCTCACCCGCTTTCTCTATGCGAGCAAACGGCGACAGCTTCAAATACGCTGGTTTTGAGATTGAGCAAAATTTCAAAACCGACGCTAAAGCCTGAGCGTTTAAGCTCAACCACACACAAGCTGTGTGAGAGTGCAAACGGCTCCTGTCAAGCAAACGATTGGGTGCTTCTTGAGTTGCTAGTCTCGGTTGGGCCGGGCTTTCTGTTTAGCCAGACAATTAATGACTAGCTGAACCGCACCGTTAGAGAGTACTTGAAGACTGGCCAACAAGCCCGAACGAGCGGCTGAGCAATTGCGCGTATGGCGCGTTTCCGGCCTGCATTCGCCAGTTGCGTGTCGAGTGTTTGTGTCAGAGAGCGAGACAGGGCGAGAGAATGGAAAAGAATGTGAATGTGAATGCGAAAGTGAAAGTGCAAGTGCAAGAAGTTGAGCCCAGTTGCAATCTCAATCACAGCCACAATTATAATCCACCATCTCAAGTGGTGCCAGACTCAAGACAATCGTTTTGTGAGCTATTCATATTTGTTGGCAAGCCATTCAAAAGTGTCCAGTCGAGCGCCACTCTCCCATATAGCCCTGCACGTTTGTTATCGCAGTGTTAGCAGCAGCCCACGAGAGGGAGAGAGAGAGAGAAAACTGCTCTTGCACCTGGCCAAACAATGGCGGGCCGGCTCGAGGCGAGCCCACAAATGGCCATGACAGCTACTTGACCACGCGAACGGGCGGCCACCACTAGCTGGCAGCGGGCAGCGGTCGGATGGACAGGGTTAGAAAAGCCAAAGCTGACTCGCAATTCGCCTCTCGAGCACAGTCCTAACGAGCACAGACACACACTCGCATGCACTTCCGAGCCAAAGTAAACTTCCGCATCAGCTTGAAATTTGTTTGTCACTTCGGCTGGATTTTGTCGTCATCTAGCTGGCACTTGTGCGAAGCTGTGCCGCTGCAATTCTGTCGATAGATTTACGATCGACTCTCTCGCATGCCCATTGTCTTATCAATTGTAAACACTTGTAGCGCTCAGGTTATCTACAGTCAACAATCGCGCTCTCCGCCAACAAATCAATGGGCGTGAGTCCTCATTGTATTGGCAATCTATGGCCGATTGTTATTACTGGTCTAGAGCAATTTTGTAAGCCATCAATTTAGGTGGTCTCTAGCGTGGGCAAATTTCGTACACAAACACAGCTCACAACCTCCCCGCAATGCCAAGCTCGCTCACTAACTTTTTCTCCTCTTTCTAAGCGAAAGCCCAAGCCAAGTCGCCAACTATTCTCTCCTCGACTGGGTGTCTCTGCTTTAGTCTTGAAGCAATTTTTTTTCTACAAATAAGACCGCCTAGTTAGGCCATTGGAATCAGTCGCGGCGGGCGAGGCCACTCTGCCTAGTCGCCTGCCTTGGTTATCTAAGAGAAAATTCGCTGCGAAAAGTAGCACACTGGCTTAGGGCTCTCGCTGTCACTAATTGTTTAGCTCGACCAAAATCGACAAATCTATCAATGTGAACCTACGCTAATTGGTTCACTGGTTCAAGAACTAGCACACAAACACAGGCACAACGAGTTGGACCAGCGCGATCTGATAAATATCTCAATCTAATTGCAACCCTAGTTATATTTATGTCAATTGGACGGCCAGTTGGCGCACTGACTAATTGCGACCCCTATGTCTTAACCTATTGACTGCTCGGATCAATAGAACAAAGCTTCAATGCTTGGGTCGTATTGTCTCGCGTAGTCTAACTATTTGATTGTGTACTATTGCAGACAGATAAAGCTCAACCGTGTAGATTGACACTTCGAGATATTTAACATTCTCAAAACACCAAGTGCACTAAATATTAAAACTCCCGGTAGGTAAAACTCAATGGCATGCTAATTGTCATGACCCTCGCAAAGTTTTGTGATGCGAATGGCCAGCACGGGCTTGCACTTACCTGATTGTCGTCCTCGGAGCAGTTGCTAGCGGAGCTGGACGATGTTGGCTCTAGACCACTGTCCGAATCGTGCGAATTACAACTCTTCTTGGTCTCACTTTTGGTCGTGTCGGTGTCGACAATTGATTCAGCCAATTTCCGTTGGCTCGCACCAATCTGCACCACCGTCTCGTTGGCAGATGCACTCATCTTGTCTGGTCCACTCTGGCACTCTAACTTCGCTCGCCGGCCTCCCTCTTGTCTTCGGCTTCTTATCAATATTTATTTCTTGCCAACTTCGAGACTAATACCAGAACGAAGCAGCAGCTTGTTTGGGTGGAAATGTTTCAATCGCCGCCGAATCTTCAATGACGATTTGTTGATTCGAATGAATAATAAATATGTGTTCGATGAGTTTTTCTTGCCCGACAAAAGCGCTTCTAGAGGCTTCTTTGGTCCAACCTTGACGCTTGCTGTCGCAACCAGCTTGCCTACTGACTCGTCGTCCACTTTCACTTTCACCCACGCAACTTGTCCTGCCAGCCGAGTGCGCGCAATCAAACTTGAATGTAAATCGAAATTTTGTCGATTTTTTTCGGCTTTCAAACTCTCGCTTGTGCCGCCGCTGTCCTACTTGTTCTCCGGCCGACAAAAGATGCCTCCGCCCGCTTTATCCGCTCCTCTATCTCTCCATCAGCTGGAAGCTACAAGACTCACTTGAAGCAGCAGCAGCAGCAGTAGCAGGACGTGACGTTTAAAGTGGAACTTTGCTCAAGTGTCTTATATTGCGGCTCTCTTCAGCAGACTCTCTCGCTCTCTGCGTCTGGCTTGACTCAAGCGCCGCCAAGACAGACAGAGAAATTAGAATGTTAGACCGTTCGACAGCTCGAACTGGCTCCGGGTGGCGAGCCGTTTCAGCCGGCTGGAGCCGCGCTGCTGCCGTCTGAGTCTTGCGTATAAAATCTGGCGAGCTAAATTGGCGCGCGCAGCCAGGCGCACGCAATGAAAAGCAAATGACGAAACAAGAGCTGAAACTTGGCCTGCAGCTGGTCTGCACTGTCAGCAAAATCCCGTCCGTGTGCACCTTGTCAGAGCGACTGTCTGTGGGGGCGTAATTTTCTCCGCCCATCGTCTTGCCATTTGCCAATTGGCAGCCGCAACAGTGGCAACATCTGCCGATTGATACTATCCAGGAGCCACTTTGGGCAGCAATCGTTGAAGGCTAACAAGAGGAGTAGCAACGATAGAGATGGATAGAGACGACAAAGCAATCAGTCAGGCAAACATTGTGCACCGCACACTCAAGTCGGTTGAGGGAAGAATCCAGTAAGTTGCCGTAAAAAACGATTGTCCGTCCTCGTGCACTTACTGGAAATTCTGGCTCGAGTTGAAGCTAGCGCCGAACTCTTTGCAATTAGTCATTGGAGATTGTCTCCTACTAATTGACGCTCAAAATCGTTCACCATTACAGGATTTAATTAACAACAAATCTTTGTGAAGTAGTTGGCATGTCAATTGGTCCAACCCGTCGCATTGTTGACTTGAGTCGAGTAAATCCAAGCAACCATCAAACACCAATCTATGCAAATCATTCGAGATTTCTCCATGAATGCACTGTCATAAACAACCTGTTATCGGTTAGCAAGCGATCAAACCTTGAGATCTGAACTCCTGGGCATTACTAGACAATTATTCCACAATTCACAATTAGCTATAAATGAATATGGATGAATTTTCAAGCTTATCACTTGGAGCGGGCCATGAACTTCGACGACCCATCGATTAAGCATATCACGAGGAGAGCACGACACCATCTAGCTAATTCATTCTAATCGATAACTTATCACAGATTAATTCTCGGGGCGTGACCACATTTGTTTAATACTGCAAATTTTTCATACTAAAAAGAGTCGCTATGATTACAATCAATTGCTGTTGCCTGGACAATGTTGACTTTGTCATATAATTGATTTGTTATACCTCACAATCATTGTCGTCGTCATTGTCACAATCGCTTGCATCTGATGCACTATCTAAGTCTGCTTCTGGATTCAGTGAATCCAAGTCAATATTTCCATGGACAATTTCCTTAGCCAATGTACTGTGGAATCGTTTGCCGGCCAGTGGAAAGTCACTGGACGACTTACCCCTTGGGTAATCTTCGAGCGGTCGAAGTTTCTGATTGACTGGGTCATAAACAATGTGATGCTTGAAGGTTGTTTCGGGCGTCTATGAAACCGTTTATATATTTCTCAGTGACTTTGCCAACTAATCGGGCTGACTTGAGGTATGTTGATAGCTTAGGGAGCAGCAGTCTTATATTATCTTGCTTTGTCATCAGGAAAAACTTTTTCGCCGACATAAGGCCAACATTTGGAATGTTTTTTAAATAGTCACAGCCGGACAATATGCAAATGCGTCTAAACTTGTCAAATTCTACTTCCTCGCGAGTGCCCAAACTCTTGCCCAATCGGCTTCTTTCATACAATACACACTGACCATTAGTATCCAGTTTGTAAATAATATTCTTGCACCCGTATAAGATGAGATCTGTGTCCTCTGTGATGACAAATTCACAAATGTCATTGTTGTTCAGAAAGGCCAATTGTGCGTCGGCTTCGTATGGAGCCACAATATAGTCGATATGTTCGCGTTTACAATAAGCAATCACCTGTTGAAACTATATCAAATTTAATCTCAATACACCTGAGCATCTGCTTCCGGGCTTCTTGATTATTTTTGGCAGCTAAATACTTTTCAACAAGCCGGCGAGCTTCGGCTTTTCTTGCTGATCTTTCCTCGTGTGTGACCTGCTTGGCGGGCAATTTCATTCCATCGAACACGAAAAATAGCTTAACATTGTGAAACTTGAGTAGCTTTACATAGTTGTCAATATAATTTAAAATTGTCGCATAGATCTGATTAACATTAGTCCTATGATAGATGGCCTCGGGACAAGCGTAAGCGGCTCTATAAATCCAATGGCTCACATCAATGGCGGCAGTCGAGTTCGGCAAATTGGTGTCCTGTATTTGTGTTGGGGTTGTTTGCGTTCTTGACGAAAGAAAATAAATTGTCAACACCCATGGCTTTTTTTTTCTAGCGCTGCCGAAAATAGTTTGTTTGATGTTTCTTGAGAAATTGGTATCAATATAATGGGCGGAGT
The DNA here is from genome assembly GCA_030686995.1 of Artemisia argyi. Classification (NCBI taxonomy): domain Eukaryota; kingdom Viridiplantae; phylum Streptophyta; class Magnoliopsida; order Asterales; family Asteraceae; genus Artemisia; species Artemisia argyi. The sequence goes on along the minus strand of JARVZY010007210.1, from coordinate 14,137 downwards.
AGAGCCTAATTCATTTTTTGGTTTCGTTACTATGATATGGATTAAAAAAATTTCTAATAAATTTGTTATGAGTCGGCAAGCAAGGACCTAGAAGAGTAGAATTTCGTCTCTATAATCTGACCAAGGAGTGCAATAGTAGACGCTGGTGCGCTTTACGAGCGCAAGCAGTGGCCAGAGCGGCGCCTACAATGTGGGCGAACCGCTGCCAAGTTGGACAAAGAATTTTTGGCGCGGCAAAACTTGTGATGACCACTGTCTCTGCCTGCCTGTTGCGGCATTGTTTTCGGTGACATATTTGTTTATAATGGTCGGTTTTGCATATTAGAGATAAGAGCACCATTGGACGGATGGAAAAAAGAATAGGAAGATTCTACATCCGTTTTTCCATCTTGATTTATAACGTCGAGGTCTCATGGACAATCTTTTAGCCTAGTAGCATGTATGCTAAATGCAACATATATGTTGCGCCACAAGTTCACTTATTAGCTGATGATTCTTACAAGAACCTTCTAGATATCAATTCGCTTTCCAGTGATCTAGATCGAACAAGTACACTCAAAGCAAAAACATTTGTTCAAAAATTGGCATTTGTTTTGTATCGCTTGACCATCAATCAGCTCGGTCGGTCTTGTGACGCAGCTGTTAGCTAATCCTGCGTAACAACTGACAGCTGGAACAATTTCGCAGAATTCACAGATGCAACATATGCGAGAAGCGCAGGGGAGCATGTGCGTAGAGAGGCTCGGACACCTGAGAAGTTTTTATTTTCTTGTTTCGCAACGTTGCAAGTGGAGATTTCCACGATAAACACTTATTGTTGTCCCACTGCTGTTGATATCATCTGCACTTGTTTATTGTTAAATATAAGGAATATGATACTAAGAACAAGCAAATATGTATTTGAATAAAACAAATCACGTTGATAGCCAATAAGCTTGAAGAGGTATATTTATCGTTTTTAGATGATTCAAGGCTAACATCTCCCTCCGAATTGACAGTTCTAACATTCAGCTAAAATCTGCCTTTCAGACATGAGAACATGATATCAGCTTGGAAAAAATTCGTCGCTAAGACTGCATTCGATAATGATGTATCTAGTAATACAAATGGAATGCCTCCGGGCGTTCACAAGCTCAACAAGGAGCTACAAAAAAAATTCGCTCGTGGGGTCAACTATAATATGAAAGTTGTAATAAAAGGAGATAATAGAGTTGGAAAGACAAGCCTTTTTCTCAGATTGAAAGGCTATGGCTTCGAGGACTACTACAATCCGACAGAAAGTCTGAATGTAACCTCAATAGACTGGAACTACAAGGCTACAGATGATGTTGTCAAGATTGATCTTTGGGAGGCAGTGGATACGGCATCGAAGAAGAGTGTGAATTTTGTTGATCTCAAGATGGAAAATAGCTCAGACACGAAAGATGATAACCAGAAAAATCATCACACGCCTCATGCCAACGGTGGCGAGCCTGTCAAGGGAAAATCAACCACTAAGGTGACAATAACAAGCACTACCTTGCATCACAACTCGAGCAATAATCTCGACCCAATTCCAGAGTCAGCACGTCAATCTTTGGCAGAGCTTAGCGAAACTTTGGATGTGTACAGAGGTTCAAATGCAGTGCTTCTCGTCTTTGATATGACCAAATTATGGACCTTCAAGTACATACAAAATGAGTTGCCCAAAATTCCCAAGCACCTTCCTGTCCTGATAGTTGCAAATCATCGCGATCAAGGCCACCATAGAACAGTTTCGCCTGAACAGGCGAAAGCTTATCTCGACGGCGTGAGCAGGGACCCTGGGGATGGACTGCTTATGTATACAGAGGCATCCATGAAGAATGGTTTTGGCTTAAGGCTAATAGAGAAATTTTTCAACGTTCCTTTCTTGAAATTGCAAGAAGCTTCACTCTTGAAGCAGCTCGAGATTAACAGACGCGATTTTATGACAACACAAGACGAATTAGAACTTATGCGGGAATCTATCAATAAGGAATATGAGCAATATTTAGAGTTAGAAACAATCAAGCGTCGACAGCAGGCGGACGCAATGTCGCCCGTCAACTGTGGCTTAAAGCAATTAGATGAAACAACCAGAGAGCAAATAAGAAACACAAGTATGTCTAGTGATATCATTGATAAGAGGGCCAATGCCACGAGTATTGAATCTGATAATAGGCCAACTGGGCCAGCGGTGGGGACCAAAAACTTCGTCAACGATCGCCTACCAAGCATAGTGATTGGTGCTAAATGTCCTCTTCCTGAAGCCAAGTCGGTCCAATTGAGTGTCACATCGCAAGTAGAGAGTTCTATTGCATCAATTGCAACGGAACAACATGCTCAAAATGACGATGCTCGCGATGACAGTGATGAGAGTGATGATGAGGATGATGCCCGTATCAACCCGCTGGTGGCAGACTATCAGAGTGATGTTGACTCGGACGACCAGATCAAATCATAGTGTTGACCAATTTAGATCGAGAAGTGGTTGAATATCAACATTTACTAAAAATTCCATTTCAGCCTCTCATTCTTTACCGCCATTCCACATAAGTTAAACTTCATTAATGTGAAAATCAATAACTATTTATCGAATAAAACTATTCATGTGATTTTAGCTTCTACTAAAAAGATATGCCACCCATTTGCAATACTGAGAAACATATTTTAGCATAGATCTATCTGAGTATTGGGCCAGTGAACAGAGTGAATTCATAGGCACCAAAGGAGAAACGTTGCGAGAAATCAGAAATCTATGGTGGTGACTCGACAAGAATTGTGTAAGCAATAAACTTGGCAGATGAATGTAACAATCACTTTTACTGCGGATAATCAAGGGATTGAATAAATTTGCGCCGGTTCACTTGAGCTTGAGAGTCCCAAACAAAAGTAAAGAACAGCTGATTGTTTGTGCGCGGCTTCATAGTGCATACTCTGCCATGATTTCGATATAGCAACAAAACTTCATCATGTTATAATGGTCTATATGTCGAGATATTTTATACTAAAGAGGCATCATGATGAATGTTGTCCTCAACCGGTTCATGATCTTCGACCCGAACGAGGGTCAGGACGAGGGTAGAGAGCAAGACAAATTATTGTATCATTGGACGAAAGACACAGCAAACTATAGCAAAATCGAGTCGTCAGAACAGATCGACGATGTTTGTCTGTGTGATGCGAGCATCTCAACAAGTATCAGACTAAACTCGGATCTAAATCTCGACAACACCACTCAGTCAGAGCTGTCAAGAGAAAGCCAAAACTCTAGCCAACAAGATACCTCTTTGTCCAGTCCAGGTAGAGACTTGGTCCTGACGTTTGAATCGACAGTGATTGTCATAGTTGAAGTGGAGCCGGAAAGTTCAGTTTGGATTGCTGTATTTGTATCTCAGTCAGTACCAATGGATAGTTCTGAGACGTCAGTGGCGATCAATACCATTCCTGATCCAGATTGCATACCAACCGATGCTGTCAAGCACATCATCAAGAACATATATAATCGATTTAGTCTTATCAATGGAACATTCCAAATGATAAAAGCTGATGTTGAGAGGACAGGTGGAAATTCGGATACTCTAGATGATGGAAGACGTAGAAAATCTACTAGAGAGAAAATTCGATCAATATGCGATAGCTATTTTAATACTGTTCTCCCAGAAATACACCTTAGCTCAATTATATCGAATGTTGCATCTTTATACAATTTTCTCATTTACCTTGATCTTAACCCGCTAATGTTGATGAAAGTCGAAAGCTTTATCAATCATCTCGTTTGCATAGATCCAAATCAGATAAGACATACTATAGCAATTTTCAATGATCGCCTACTTTGGTCTAGCCTGAACATGCACGATTCAAGACTAGTTTTCAATTACATGGTTGGAGTCCTTATACGAGACGCTCTGCAAGAAGAATTGTCCAAGGAGACGGAAAAAGTGAGACGAATTAAAGAAAATATGACTTTATATTTAACGGATGATCCAGATGGGTGCCACAATTTGGAACAATCAATGTCAGCCATAGATATACAACAGATAGGAAATAACAAGAAAATTAGGAAGCTATCTAGATTTTATTTAACTGTATTTCGGTCGAGCAACAATATGACGCTAGGTCTCATTTTCAAAGATCCCGATCAATATGATATTATGCAAAAGTGCGAGCAAATACTAACGAGCGATACAAGACTCGGCGTCATACCATTGGCGTCGCTTGCGAAATCTGTCGGACAAAATTTTCTGAAAGCAAACTCTATTGGCAATACCCCGCTACAAGCGAATCAGCCAGGTGTCACTAATTCGGCCCCTTCCTTCAGTCGAAGAAGACAAGGATCTGCTGGTAATTCATTGTCCTCAAAAGGTTCAATACCTTACGATCAGAAATATTTATATATAGATCGCTTAGACGCATCTCTATCTAGCTCGTTTAGCATAGATGCACCATCTAGAGATCATCCAACATTGGACAGTTACAATCCCGAAACTACCACAAGTACTCGAAAATCAAGACTGATCAAGTACCTCATAGACTTGGAACCGGAAATGCAAGACATACAGGATATAATGTTGCGCAGGGTTGAAGAGTATCTCGTCAAGACAATAAGTGACACTTGGCTAACTGTGATGAATTCAAAATATAGGTGCATATATTCGATTTATAAAATGAGAAATGCTGGACTGCATGAAGCTCAACAAGCCGCGAACAATCTGAAATCAACCCTCGTGAGCAGTCGCCCGTAAGATTTCTTATTTTTTTTAGTCAATAAATGCTCAACTGTAATCTCTTGATAACAATTGCATAACATATCTGATCACTTCTCTGAGCGCTTATCAGGACAGATTCAAAACACGGCTTTAAAAAGATCTATTTGTAATCAAACAGGTTTATTTTGATGTACATGTATATAACGACGCGACTATTCGCAATTTTTATTCTCGCATCCAAAATTAACTTTGAAATGTTGCTGCGAAATCTGTAACTATCTTCTTCAATTTAGCGTCAGTTGCATCACTAATCTTGCCCTCCTTGGCAATTGTATCCAAAACGTCTTGATGTGAGGCTTTGATGTGTGCCAAGAACTCTTTTTCAAACTTTCCAATCTTTGATGGGTCTAATTTGTCAAGATAACCTCGTACACCAGTGTAAACCACGGCCACTTGATCCTCTATGGCCATTGGCACATATTGGTCTTGCTTAAGAAGTTCAGTTAATCTAACACCACGATTAAGAAGCTGTTGTGTGGCAGCATCCAAATCTGAACCGAATTGGGCGAAAGCAGCTACCTCACGATACTGGGCTAGCTCAAGCTTCATAGAACCGGCGACTTGTTTCATAGCTCTGGTTTGGGCAGCGGATCCGACACGAGACACAGACAAACCGACATTAATGGCCGGTCTGATACCTTTGTAGAATAGCTCGGTTTCCAAGAAGATTTGTCCGTCAGTAATAGAAATGACATTGGTTGGGATGTAGGCTGAGACATCACCAGCCTGAGTTTCGATGACTGGTAAGGCTGTCAATGAACCTCCACCAAAAGCCTCGCTCATCTTAGCGGCTCTCTCCAATAAACGTGAGTGGAGATAGAAGACATCTCCTGGGTAAGCTTCACGACCTGGTGGTCTTCGCAAAAGCAGTGACATTTGACGATAGGCGACGGCTTGCTTGGACAAGTCATCGAAGATGATGAGGGCATGGCGGCCGTTGTCACGGAAGAATTCTCCCATGGCGCAACCTGAATAAGGGGCCAGATATTGCAGTGGTGCAGCGTCTGAAGCTGTGGCGGCAACCACAATGGTGTATTTCATTGCGTCAGTGTCAGATAACCTTTTGACAATCTGAGCGACTGTCGATCGTTTCTGACCGATGGCAACATAGATACAATACAGCTTCTTCTTTTCGTCAGTAGACTCGTTGAATCTTTTTTGGTTTATGATTGTGTCAATAGCGATAGCAGTTTTTCCAGTCTGACGATCACCAATAATTAGCTCACGCTGTCCTCGACCAATCGGCACAAGACTGTCGACAGCTTTGACACCAGTCAACATAGGCTCACGCACACTCATACGAGGAATAATACCCGGAGCTTTCACACCGACACGGGCCCTTTTAGCTGACTTGATTGGTCCCTTGCCGTCAATTGGATTACCTAGGGCATCGACAACACGTCCGAGTATCTCGTTACCAATTGGAACATCGACAATAGCACCAGTTCGTTTAACAATATCACCTTGCTTAATGAGCTTGTCATTACCAAAAACGACAATACCGACATTGTCCGGCTCCAAGTTGAGGGCCATACCCTTCAGACCTGACGAGAATTCCACCATCTCTTCGGCTAAAATGTTCTTCAGGCCATAGACACGAGCGATACCATCACCGATGGAAAGTACACGGCCGGTTTCTTCAAGGTTGACTGCACCTGCTTGGCCCAGGATACGCTCTTCGAGAATTGACGCAACCTCGCTAGAGTTGACCGCTGCCGGTCTAACAAATGAGGTGCTCAACTTTGCCCGGCTACATTGCGTTTTGCCTAAATTTGTTAGTCTTGGAACAAGACGGCCCAGTGAAAGCATGTTTGCGATTCGCCTTGTTGTTTATGGTATTAGTTACTAATAAGTCGAAACTAGAATTGACAAAAACTAGACTCGGTAGTTGAGGTGAGCTAGACAGTGCAGAGGATATAAATAATTTCAATACAATGGCCTGACCAAGAGCTAGGTTATATCAATAGACAGATGTTGTAATAATAGATATATAGATATAATAGGTATGGTGAGAGGTCGAGGTTCAGACTCCGGGACGCAGATTTTGCTCAGCGCGATGCAGCTTGTGGCCCGTGTATATGTTATTGAGCGATAGCGTATTAAAATGCCAGCAAGAACGCCTCTCTCTCGTTGCTCGTTCATTGGAGAATCACTTTGGTAAAGCCGCTCAGCAGAGAAAGGACAAATATTTGGTTCAGTTTAGAAAATTTGACTTACGCTCAGGCAGAACTCCCACGCTCAACTGTGTCATTGATTTTGACGCGGCAAATAGCGAACTTGGGTGAAGCTCCCGCAGAACTTACCATGAGGACTTGTGTTCTCGTTCAAGGAGAAACTTTCACAGCCAATTGTGCGCTCGCGCAATTTGCGGCAAGTGCTCAAAGGTGGCGCGTTATTTAAACACAACAAAGAGCATAGATTCCGCGCTATTTTTTAGCTCGCGTTTCTCGTCCCTCCTTCTTGCCTCTCTCCGCACCATGATTCGCGAAACTTTCCTATGCGCGCCCCCTATCAGAGCGCCGGCCCACTCCTCACACTCATTGGTCACACACTGGCAACTCGATGTCTATCGCAACGCACAAGACTGGCTGCCGATTGTCACGGCGGACACCACTAACACCAAAACTATTGGTTGATGTTTACGAAAAGAGGGAAAACTTCATTGGTATCCACTTTTAGCGGATTAAATTAAATTATTATCAATGTAACATCCCGGCACCATATATTACATCACAATCATCAGCATGACGGCGCCTAACAATAAGACTATGTTGAATTATTTCACAAAGCTTCCATCGAAGGCAGTTGTGGTGGAAGAATTGAATCCAAGAAAGTCTGCTCCGGTGTTCAACAGGCAGCATGTTGAAAAGTTTCAAAACAGGCTGGAGCAATTCGATGCAGAATTGTTCAATGTAAACAATAACAACACTAGCAACCGAACTAACAACAACGCCAACAATCACAATCATATTTACAATCATACGAATAGCGCCATTGATAATGGTAGCAATAATGGACTAGCCAATGGTGATAATGAGTGTCATACAAACAATTCAACAAGTACCAACAATTATATTGCCGACATCAAGTCGGGACGCCACATACCTTTTGCGGTCAGAACTAAATTACGCGGACCTTTGCGAGCAAGATTATTTCAATATCACGAAGATATTAGGCCGCCATATTATGGCACGTGGCAGAGAAAGAGTAAGAAAATCTCAGGCCGGCGTCCGTTCGCCCAAGATGATGATATTTTCGACTACGAAGTTGACTCAGAGGCTGAGTGGGACATTGGTGGCCCAGGTGAAAGTTTGAAGGGCGACGATTCAGATGACGAAGAGGAGCTAGATGAATATGAGATCGACATGCAGACATTTGTACCCCACGGGTATGTGTCAGATGACGAGATGGAAGTGCATAGCGATCAGGAAGAAGCCCCATCCGCCAATCAAAGTCTTGAAGAAACCTGTGATGTCGAAGATGATTCCAATATTAGTTGTAAAATTATTTGCGAGAAGGGCGTGAAGATTCCCCAGCCGATAGCATCAGCACAAACACCTCACAATCCACAGCGACAAACAATCCAAAATCCGTCACCTGCTCAGTTAGTGCAGCCACCACCAGTTAAACAAGCCAAGTTAGAAATTAAACCGATTATATTAGGTATACATTATGAAAATGAAGAGCCAATCGCATTAAGCGAAAGTAAATTACAGTTCATGAAAGCCTTTCAGGGGTTGTCATGCAACTAGATTCCAATCAACATATCGAAATTAACAACGATCATTCAATAAAACTTTCAGACTATCAAAGATACAAGAAAAAGACATAAGCATGTATTATCAACAATGGTTGCCTTGGTTTCGAATTTATACAATTTTACATATTACTCTCATTCTCCTTCGAACAGTATCATTATTGTGATTAGTTAACTCTTACTATATCTAGTTAGGTATTGAAAGGGGGTAGTCCAACAAAGAAGTTAGTAGATTCTCTTGCAAAAGCATAGGTGTGTTCCCTTGATAGTCACCCTCATGAATATTGTTAAAGTGACATCAAATTTGTCGAAGACGAGATGCCTCAGGATACGTCCTTCAACTATCGCCTGTCGAGTATTTTTTTGATATTATCTCACTTCTTTTGCCCTGACTTGTTTTCTCATTAAACAATTATTCGAATATTATCCTATGCTCATTGTGAACATAAACATCTCCCGGATATTTCCTATAACCACCGTCCGGGCTTGTGCGCTCGTATGGCTGATGTTTGGCTTGTTCTTTGCTAGCAACGAACTCGTCAAAAAATTGCTTCTGTTTCAAATTGAATTTGGGATCTTCAATATCCGCCCTTGGTATAATCAATCTACATGGTAAAGCTAGCTCAGTTAGTGAGTGTTGATAAATCAGATCTGGTAGACTGTCGAAGACCGGCTCATTCGCGTAACCCTTCAAGCGAACACCAGAACCTGTTGGCTCAATTAGGAAATGCCTAATATACTCAGCAGATGGGTCGCCGTTCGAGTTTCTAAGATTGGCCAGAATATTCTTGGGTAATTTGACAACTTTCACAGCTAAACCATAAGCTCCCCTGAACGATGTACTATCTCTGACAATAAATGTCCCCTGCGGCTTGTCTTTCAACAGACTGATTGCCCGATCACGACTCATATTTGGCTTATACCAATAGTGGTTCTTAACCGGATTTAGCTTGGCAATATTCTGATAATCCTCCATCGAGGGTAACAATTCTATTGGCGCTTCGAATTCGCTAATATCTTGCCGCTCTCGCTGTATGCAATTTTCGTCCAACTTTTTATCTGTAACATCAATAGTATATGGCTGCTTGTTAGCAGTTGTAACTGGAGTTGCTAGATTGTGCACGTTTGAGCCTGGTGCTTGTTGCGGATAGTTTGCCGGTTGCTTTTGAACTTTTGCGTATATGTCCGCACCAGTTGTCTTATTTGGCTGTGTGGCCGTCTGATGCTGCTGCTGTTGCTGATAGTTTGCGGGCATATAGCCCCCAAAAGAAGCTTGGGCCGGCTTGTTTGAGAAGCCGGGTGTTATATGGGTAGAGGACGAGCCGGGCATGCTTGAGCCTGGGCTCAGTGATCGGAGCAACGAGTCTAGCTCGTTGAATTCGCGTATTGAGGCCACATTCCTGTTTGGCTGTTTCATCTGTTGCTCCATCCGGTGTTGCATCAGGGATGCATGAGGATTAGCATACACAGGCTGCTGCTGCTGCTGGTTATTGACCGATTGCTGCTGCTGCTGCTGCTGCTGCCTATTGTTAGCTCCTGATTGCTGTGTCTGGGATTGAGTTTGGGGCGGTCTGCCTACCGTCCTGGTCCCGTGCAAAACTATCTGGCCAGGCTGGTATTGCTGTTGGCCAGAGGCTGTGGCCTGGTGCTGGTGGCCCAGTGTCTTGGACGAATACTGGCTGTGAGATAGTGTTGTTGGTGAACAGGTTGGCACTGGAGAGGGTGAAAGCGAGGGTGTGGCCGCTTTTAATTGCTGCGTCGGCGTCATTGGCGACGGCACGGGCGGTGAGTTTGGCAACAAATTGATTGTCTTGTTCAACTGGTTCAAGCTAACTTGACTGTTGCTTCGCGATAGGGCCGACCTAACAACTTCAGTCGCCGATGGCATACCGCTAATTGTGTTTGCCGCCTGCTGTTGCTGTTGCAGTGGACTCTTTGTGCCGTATTGATTGATGCCAGCGCAATTGGCGCTGTTTTTTGTTGTTGTTGTTGTTGCCGCTGTTATACGAAGGATTTCTCATTTTGTCGTCAAGTTGTTGATTGTAGCTCGATGCTATTGGGGCTGGATTGGGTGAGTGCAATCGATTCAGTGTGCTGCTCGTCTTCAAATTGCCCCTATAGTGTGATTGCAACAATTGGTGCGGCTGTTCGGCTCTCTTGTGTGGCAAAGTGCGCGAATAAGCTTGACTACTATTGTCGTGGTAATTTGTTGGCGACTGCATTGGCGATGAGGCACTTGCTGCCGGCACTAATTCGGGTTGATTGACAGCTGCTGAAGCTGCTGGTGCTGATGATGTATAATTGGTTGGATATAGTTCGGCTGCAGGTGTTGGCTTGTAACTGTTGTTTGAGCTGGCACTTGGTGGAACAAACTGTTCGTCCTCTTGCTTTGTCTGTATTCGCTGGCTTGAATAAAAATTCGTCTTGGGCGTGGTGTTGCTTTTATAATTTGTCGATGACGAAAAATGGCGACGACCAATAATTATTACTTGCTGTCGGATGTTCGTGTTTGTGTTCTTTTTGCCCTTGCTGGCTATGTGCTGAAAGCTTCTTGTGATGGTTCTTTCTAGGTAGTGTTGCTATTCCAGTTTTAACTACTCTCGATTGCTCTCGATCGTCGCCCGAATAACTCTTATAATTGTTATTATTCGACTCGTTGTTGCCGTCTAATAAATTGTGATCGTCGAAAATATCACTGGCCTTATTCTTGCCACTATTGTGACCCTTCTTGCCTCTCAATGATTGTCTCAATGTGATTGCGCCGTTCTTCAAATTTCTCTTCAGCTCCTCTATCATAGCCTTCTCCTTGACTTGGCGTTCGTTCAACTCTTTGCTGCTCCGCCTCTTCGATGCACGACCAAGCTGTCTATCTAGCCAAGTTGTATGATAGTATTGAACACTAGTTACACCATCAATGTCGTCATCGTCTTCGGCAACATTTGCACCATACTCGTTGTCTGAATTGTCGCTATCACCGTTCAAATCTTTCTCCTGGTGGTAAATCAACTTGTTCGTATTAACGTACTTCACTTTATTCTTGTTCTGCTTGCTACCACCACCAGCACCAGCACCACTGCCACTCAATCTGTCGTTATAGTAATCGTTGGCAGGATAGTCCGCGTCTTGGTCGTCGTCGCTGGCACTGGCGTATTCCTTGGACAATTTCTCCGGGTGATCAACAATTCGAACGCGTCGCTTGTTGTCGGGCGTCGATGGGGCCGGGTAGTGGGCCGGATTTCCGTTCAAGAATGAAGCCAACGACTGGGTCTGTGGTTGCGCACTATAGTTGTTGCTGTTGTTGTTGTTGTTGGAGTCGCGCAAGTCTGGCGTCAGACCACCACCTGTTTGTTGCCTTTTTAAGGTTGAGCGCTGTGGCTGCTGTTGCAGCCTGCTGTTATAGGGCTGTTGTTGGTCTTGATTTTCCGATGGCGCCGTCCTCGCCGCCGCTACTGCTTGCTTGTGCTGTCTAACAAGTGGCGACGACTCGGGTACCTCAAATTCGCGCACGTAACCTCGGCCAATGATTTGTGGCGACCTGTTGTTGTTGTTGCTACTGTTATTTCTCGCTGTATCAGATCTTGTTATCACGAAGCTGCCACTCTGGGCCCTGTGATCTGGCAACGTTTCAATGCCTCTATAGATATCACTTAGTAGCTCGTCTAATTCAACTTGCTCGCGTCTTGATATTTGCGGAGGCATAATGTATTTGTGTGTGGGCTGGCGCGCGTTTATCCTCTCGACCGACTTGTTTTAGCGCTGTCTATCTCACACTGTATTGTGGCACTGAGATGCGGGCCTGATGTGGCAGATGTGGCAGATATTGCCCCACACTCGTGTGTCGGCCGTCACCGTGGTCGTGGCCGCCTACCTGAAGAGATCGGCTTGAACTTGGCCTTGCGCGCAAATACGACTGCCAGCTAACACCCTGCTGTCTCGTTAGTCTTGACGACTTGCCTCTCAACTCTTCGGGCTCAATCTTTCCTGCAAAAGCCGCCACCTCGATCTACTATTGGCTCTACTCTCACCCCTGTCGAGTCACTATTCTTGAGATGCGAGTGGATGTTGTAAATAGCGGACGCTGGAGTGTTCGTGTGTATGTTTAGGCAGTGGGGGGAAGTGGCGTTCCAGATAACGTACAGGAGAGGAAAATAATTAGTTAGAATGGGCGGGACAGGCGGGGGCGGCGGCGGCGGATGGCAAGAGACCTCCAAATGTTGCTTGAGCAAAACACAATGCTCGGCCGTATGTCGCTTGCGTGAGCAGTAAACAAACAACAACGCCGACAGATGCAATAGCTAGCTATGCAACTGGAGGAGTCGACTTTAGACTAAAAACTCAATCTTTACCTTGTGCTCCTTTGTAGGACGCCCCCCGCAAAAACTCCTCACTGTCTGCTGCGTGTGTGTTCTCGATAGCATCCAGCAGGCACGCACCACTACACATCCCTTGTTTTACTCCATTTTGTTCACCCCCCTACATCACTCGCTCACTCCTTTGTCTCTCAAACCTTGGCCCCTTTGCTGCGTATATCGTTCAATTAACGAGCTAGATGTTGGCTCTCTTGCTTACTTGAGTGCTTCTCGCTTACAAAATCAGTCAAAGACAGTCTGAGGTCGACACTACGTGAAATTTGAGCCTCGGATTTGGTAAAAGCTTCGAATCGACAGTGAGTTTGATCAGTTTCAGTGCCCCTCAGCTTTCTTTTCACTTCTGCCCTCTAAAGTAGCGCAAAACAAGCGCACGGCCTAACTGATCACTACAAGCAACACAATTCTATCCCTCTCGTGGCTGCAACTTCACTTGTGCAAGATGAAAAGTTAGTCACACGCGCTCGATTGCGAAGAAATTATAGTTTGCGATAACGCCCACGCACAACAACTCTCGCACATTATTTGATGAAAACGACTCCCCGACGAGATGCGAACTAAGTTCGTCTATTATTATTTTTTTCTTCCTCCCTCTTTGCCCTGTATTCAGTCGATAAGAGTCACAACTCGAAGGTTTAATTTGACTAAATGAAAAATCTATTATATCGCCTCGCTGACTGCTTAGCTCATCTCTCATGCTCGCTCCTTTGCCTCGCGCTCAAGTCTGTTGCGCATTATGTCTCCCAAGAAGTGACAACAACAACAACAACCGCGACGATGACGCTGCTCCAGTTGGCTGTCTGTGATATTAATAATAATGATGAAGGATGGCGAAATTTTCTTCCGCGAGGCGTGCCATTGACTGCTACTAGCACTACTAATCCTACGACTTCTGCTGCTTCTTCCACTTCTACTGACACCACTAATACTAATATCGCTAACTTTGCCGCTGTCTTGCCCACAGTTACTGTATAGTTCAATCATTCGCCAGATTAGTGGAGGTCACGAGAAAAGCGCCTGAAGTCGCTTGATGTAGACGCAAATTTGCGTCAAGTTCCGGTGACTTGACTCATAAGAGGGTAAGGGCGCAATTCGGAAGAAGCTAAGTGGAGCTGACTTATCAAGAAAAGTCGCGATCCAGTTTTGAATATTCTCTCTGCCTCTTGCGCGCAACGCTTTCCTCTGCTCCAACTTGCCCCGAAGCTCGTTTTGACTGGAAATTTGTCACTAGATGCTGGAGGCAA
>JARVZY010007208.1:17500-24023 GCA_030686995.1 Artemisia argyi | reverse complement strand
AATCGGCGATATTCTATGAGATCCGAGAGTATGGTAAGTAAGAAATTGCTTTATTACTTACCATACTCTCTATTAGTGTTATAGTAGTGTATAAAGTTGTACTTGACTTTCTAATAAAAAGGGTATGCTATATTAGCTTCTATCTTCAATCTTCAATTCAATATATGTAGTTATTAATCCATATTTGGAATTGACGTAGGACCCAATCTTTTCTTTCATACATTTATATATATATATATATTTATATTCCAATGAATCTGAAAACTTCCAATGAATCTGAAATAATTGTTTTACTGTTATAGAATACATTTCTCCACTAGAATCTAATGGAATTTCGAAATGAAGATATTTTTATTTGAAAATTATTTCAATTTAAATAAAGAATGCGTTGCAGAACGATCTATAAAACAATTGATACCTTTTCATTTCTCAACTAAATTAGGAGTGCTTCTAAAGTCCACTTCTTCCCCATACTACGAGTGAAAGGGAAAAAGTAAAGACTACCATTAAAGCAGCCCAAGCGAGACTTACTATATCCATGTGAATTATGTCCCTTATCTCTATGATAGAATTATTCCATTATTGCTCACTAATAATAGTAGAATGAATGGTCCAGAGTCAAAAAGGGATTCTGGGCGAACACTATTGATGAATCAATCAAATAAATGGATTTTAAAAATTCCTATATGATTTATAATCCGTACCCTTTCCCGATTGTCTCTCTGAAGGAGTTGGGATATAGTATATTATACTCTTGACGAGGGGTAAAAATTGTTTTGGGCTTTTTTTTTTATTTTCTATAAAAGGTAAATTATCTATCCAATCTCAATCTAATAGTGATTGAATGCCTGAACACTCAGAGATTCTCGCGAGTCTATATATGTAGATTACAGTATAGAAAGTACTTTCCCAACTAGTAGTGGAATTCTCGGCCGGTTATCCAATGTAATTCAAGACCCAATCAATAGACATTACATTAGCAGTAGAAGAGAATCTGGAAGTCTTGCTTCGACCATTATAATCTTTCTTTGAATTTTAGATTCAAAGATTTCCAATCTTTTACAAAATCCCCAGAACATAAAAAAATAGCGGAACAGAACAAGAGATTTCGATTCGTTTGTTGATGAGGCGGCACCCGGATTTGAACTGGGGAAAAAGGATTTGCAGTCCCCCCGCCTTACCACTCGGCCATGCCGCCAAAACGATACACAATAGGATAAAAATTTCCCTTTTTGAGTTGTATTAGTAAACTTGAGTTTATTGTACTTGCATCCCTTTTTAATCCTTTTTTCTAAATTTAGAAAAAATTAGAAAAGAAACCGTTTTTCCCCTTTTGATTGTATTTGATCTGCCCCTTCGATTGATTGTATAGTATCTCAAAACACACAAACTTCCACTCACTTTTATATTGAAAAATCAAATGTATATTTTCACTCAAAAAGCCTAAATTTATGGGAACCATTAACTATTTATTGACTGACAATTCGTGAATTATTCTTGGATTTGAATATCAATTTTGGTTTGCCTAATGACATAAGAATAAGCAAAAATTTTTTGATACATACTTAATTTATTTTTTTAATCAAAAATCCTTCTCAATTTCCATTATAACAAAAATTATAGGTATATGTAAACCCCAGAACGGATATTCTTATACAGATACCAAATTGGCTATTTATATTATAGTATGTTGCCTATAAATAAAGGGAATTCGTTGGAACAAAAAAAGGCCTGGCTGGGTATTGACCGGGCCAGGCCCAAAAGGCACTTCGAACAAAATAAAAGAAAGAAGGTGTTCTTTATTTATCTTTCTATTTGGATCTTTCGAGCATCTAAATTGAATTGCTAATTATATAATAACGATAAAGAATGTGAAAGAAATACTTTCTTTAATCCTTACTTGATGTGTAATGTAACATAGTAATTATCTTTTTCAATTGGGAGAGATGGCTGAGTGGACGAAAGCGGCGGATTGCTAATCCGTTGTACGAGTTATTCGTACCGAGGGTTCGAATCCCTCTCTTTCCGTTTCCGTTGATGAGTTTCCATTTTTTCTTTCAAATTTTGCAAACCCCTTTTTATTTTTTCCTTGTTAAATGTGTGGAATAGCTAAAAAAAATCTTAAGAAAATTATAAAATCAAGCAATAAAAACAAAAAAATTATTCTTCACGTCCAGGATTACGTCCTGGATCATTGGATAGGAATCCAAAGATGAAGAGAGAAACAAAGAATATTACTACTGTATAAACGAAAAGTTTGAGAGTAAGCATTACACAACCTCCAAGATCATTTTTTGAAAAAGAAAAACGAGAAAAGACAATAGATCCTCCATTTTTATATCACATATCCTATTTTGACACCAAGAAAAGAATTCTAGAAATAGAAAAGAATGTTCAGAAATTCAAATGAAGTTGAAATTTGTAATCAGAGTCTTTGATTACCACAAATCACTTTCATACCCAAATTAGATATTGTAAGGGACCCGAAGCTAATAAGGTATTTCGCCGTAAAAAGGATTAAAATCAGGAAATAGGGCGTCTCGTGGCTATCCGAGAATTTCAATGTTTGAATCGAAGGTTCATACTGTCAGACTTATTTGATCTTATCAATTGTTATAATTTTTCTCGAATAAATATGAATTTTCTAGGATAGTATTAAAGATCTTATCGAAAACTTACAGCAGCTTGCCAAACAAAGGCTAAAAGAAAAAAGAACAGGGGTATGACTGGCATAACATCTACGATTGGATTCAAAAAAGCATAGGCTTCGGGCAATTTGGCCAAGAAAAGACTACTCGGATAAAGGGCAGAATTAAGACAGATCAAACTAAAGATATTAAGCATAACAGACATTTTTTTCGTCGAGATAATTGCATTTTGATTGAGTTATTGATATAAGGAAAAATGAAGTAAAGTAAGGTAGACAAAAAATCCTTCTTTTTCCGCTCAATCAAAAATCCTCCGATTCTCAAAGGAGAATAGAAGAAATCATACTTTCATACAATATCTTAATTGAATTATATGTAATGATCAATAAATTCCATTGAATTAATTCTAGAGATACACATGCCAAAATCCTAGCACGAATCTATAATAGATTCTATAAAGAATAAAGATTTTCTATAGTTGGACTGGAATTGACGAACACTTAATACCAATATTATTCTTTAATAGTATAAGTATCCAATAAAAATAGAAATGGGGCGTAGCCAAGCGGTAAGGCAACGGGTTTTGGTCCCGCTATTCGGAGGTTCGAATCCTTCCGTCCCAGAGCATATCCATTGTATTCTAATACTTCTTTTTTGTTCAACAAGGTTCTGTTTCAAGGTTTGGATAGACTTTTTTTATTCTTCGCGGAATCATATCTGACTTTTTCACAAACCAAACTAAATCGAGTTCAAATGACATGCAAAAGTAACTGAACCCTTTTGTGACCCATAGAAAATGGGGCATAGATCACAGTTGGAAAAAGATTACTTAACCTCAGGTTAAAAAAATATGAAAATACATATAAAACGAGGAAGTGCTTAGCCTATAGGTATGTATGGTTATCCTATTTCAGTGACAATAGTGTTTCCATTTTTGTGAAAACTAAATTGCATCCCTAAAATATGAAAATTTAAATATTTAACAATGATATTTCTTTTTATTGTTCGATCTATTTAGCTTATTTGCTTTGCATCATTGACAATTCCATTTGAAAAGAAAGAGAGATCTTGCTTTTTTATGATAATAAAAAGGAGTAAAACTTGACTCAAAGAATGATGTAGAAGTAGAAAACTTTTTCAACTATCAAGATTTGTAATGATTCCTTCTAGGTTGGGAAGTTGAAAATGGTCAGTCTATCTTATTGAGTCACTTGAAGAGGCAGAGTCAAATAGAATTTATTTATTTATTTTATTTGTGCGATTTCTGTTAGTTATGTTATTTCTATATTTGGATTTCTTAATATTTCTGTTAGATATTTTTTTGAGATAGAGATTTATAGAAAAATGTTATATTCAGACAAAAAAAGACGGCATTTTGCTAAAATTTATTCAGAAAAATCTTTATTATCTGTGTAGATATTCTCTATTAAATATAAATAACTATGTCTCTGTACCGACTGAACCAATGACTATTCATGATTCCATAATTGAATCAATTCCATACTGGTTCCAAATTAGAGGAATGTTATGGTAAAACTTCGTTTAAAACGATGTGGTAGAAAGCAACGTGCGACTTGAAGGACATGATCCGGTGTGGATTCTTATTGTTACATCCACCATTTTATATAGGAATGAAGGTGCTCTTGGCTCGACGTCGTTTGTTCTATTCTACTAGAACCCTTCTTTTTTTATTGGGTTCTAATGTAAATAGTTCATGATGGAGCTCGAGTAGAAAGTATTTATTAATTTCTCAGGGGCAACGATCTAGGGTTAATGCCAATTAATAAATTGGAACAACTTCGTAAGTATATCTTCGATATAGAAATCGAAAGGATTCCATTCCAACAAATTTTCAAAATTGTTGGAACGGCTAAAACTTTTTCGATCGACAGTGTATCGCGCATGAATCAACCTCGGTATGATTCTTTGATAGAAAGAAATCCCAAAAGGGGTATGTTGCTACCATTTTGAAAGGATTAAGAAGCACCGAAGTAATGTCTAAACCCAATGATTTAAAACAAAAATAAAGGATCCCAGAACAAGGAAACACCACTTCAATTGTCTCACGGATCCGAATAAAGAATCCAAATAAATTTTAAACGAGACAAAAACGGTGGGTTAAAGACCACTCAATAAAAAAATATCTTAAAAATCTTTAATATATTTGAGAATTATTATTATTATATTATTGAACTTGAGTTATGAGTACAAATGATTTTTTTTCAGCAACGCAGCTAAATAAAAATGACTATGAGTTAAATTGAAATTTGAAATTATATTATAGAATAATTCATTTTACAGATTTTCTATTTATTCTAATTCTAATTTTATCCATAGACAAAACATCATTTTTTCTCGAGCCGTACGAGGAGAAAACTTCCTATACGGTTCTAGGGGGGGGGGGTTCTTTTTCATCTACATCTATCCCGATGAGCCGTCTATCGAATCGTTGCAATTGATGTTCGATCCCGAAGAGAAGGAAGAGATCTTCAGAAAGTGGGTTTTTATGATCCGATCAAGAATCAAACTTATTTAAACGTTCCCGCTATTCTCTATTTCCTTGAAAAAGGTGCTCAACCTACAGGAACTGTTCAGGATATTTTAAAAAAGGCAGAGGTTTTGCCCTAATCAAATGAAATTCAATTAAATTAAGGAAATAAAAAATAAGGGTAGGATAATGATTTCTATATCATTTTGGATATCTTTTCTATACTATGTTTTTTTATTTCCTTCTTTTCTTCTTCTATTCGTATCTAGTTATCATTGTTTTTATAGAATCCTTTTTGATAGAATCTTTTTTGATAGAATCCTTTTCTAAGGAAACCCTTATTTGATTCATCCTCACAAAATAGAACTATTTTGGCATTACCTGCAATTGGATGGTTTTCATTCGACCTCTAATATCAAGTAAGAAACAAGGAATCGAAGTTCTTTATTCTATATGGATTCAATACACTCTTGATTGCATAAATACTTTTTCTACTTCTTCTTTGTTTATTCTCCATCTAAACTAAAATTTTTAGTATATATGTATATGCAGTGCCAATCCAACACAAGTCCCTTTTTTACTATTCTTTCAATTTAAGTTCTTGTTTTTTTTTTCCATCGTATTCCTTTCTTAACGTTTATATTGACAACATTGTATCGAACAAATATAATTCATCGTGATAAGCAGTTCTATTTATTTCCGTCCCATAGGTTTTCTTTTTTACCTGTTGATTCAAATGATGGGTTCGTTGGATTTGATACCCGGATTTTTGATTGAAAAAGTGTATAACATAGAAATAGGGGATGGTCTAGCATTTTTTACATTTCTTTATTTATTTTGATCGGGAATTTTTTTTCATCTAATTTAGTCATTTTTATGTTCCAAATAGATTAGAAATTTTTTTCTATTTTTTATTTCGTAGATTAATGCTTTGATTTAATAATTTTTTTTTATTCTGATTGTATCTACATACCCCTTTTTCTATTTGGGTTGCTAACTCAACGGTAGAGTACTCGGCTTTTAAGTGCGGCTAGGATCTTTTACACATTTAGATGAAGCGAGGGATTCGTCCATACCATCGGTAAAGTTTGGAAGACCACGACTGATCCTGAAAGGGAATGAATGGAAAAAATAGCATGTCGTATCAATTAAGAGTTTTGAGAATATTTTATTCTTTCCGGCTCGGTACAAAGCCTTCTTTAATTTATTGAAAGGTAGGAAACTAAAGTCAATTTCAAGTTGGGTCGAATTAATAAATGGATAGGGCCCCAAAGCTTCAATTCATTTCATTTTTTTTTAGGGAAAGAAAAAGCAACGAGCTTCCGTTCTTAATTTGAACGATTACCCGATCTAATTAGACGTTAAAAAAATATTAGTGCCCAATACG
>JARVZY010000752.1:0-28864 GCA_030686995.1 Artemisia argyi | reverse complement strand
TGTCTGCCGCAGCAGTGCCCGCATCGGTGCTGGTACAATAGCCACTGACATACAAGTACAATGATGTACAAATGAGCACAGAGGCTTTGGTCCACAACCGGTACTTGTAGCATAACGACAACTTGGACCCCGAGGACCACGCGTGACACTCATCAGCGATATGTGTGCTTCCCCTAAAAGACAACTTAGTCTCCACAATCCTTTTGTCGTGGGGCTAAGCCCAGGTAGTATAAAAGGAGTTGTTCACATATATGAACAGAGAGACTCCATTCCTCACTCACCTCTCTCACTATCTCTCTCTAGTTTCTCTCACTAAAACTTATGCCAAGCATATACTTATTCTCACATCGGAGCTTGGTCTCGGATTAAAAACCCGGGGCGAGCTAACGGTGTTCTTTCTTATTTCAGCCTAGAGACGAAGGAGCAACTACAAGACTTCCTCAAGAGCAACTACGAGGCCTCCGCAGGAGCGGCTGCAGGACCTCCTGAGGATCAGGGCTGAAGAGCACTTACAGAAATTTGCTCAAACAATATACTAGTAAGCCCAAGCTCGGTTTGAGCTCTTAGTGTTTATTAGGGTTTTAGATCATTTGCGCTATTAATTATCGATAGATAAAACATAATACCTTAGAAAGGAATTTGAACGGGAATTCAATGTTTAAGAGTCTTTAACCAAACTCAAATGATTAAGCCGCATAACAGCCTATTAACCGATTGTATACCATCACAGATAACACCATAATAGGCGATATTCATTGGCTCACGAGCACGCCCGAGTAAAGTTTCTACAACCGGTTGACGAAAATGAGGATGTCTAACTATATTTGTATGTAAAAAGTATATGGTTTGATGCTTATAAAATTCACACAGCATTGTGAAACAAGTATAATAAAGTGCACCAGCTTATTGCTTATATTATTCTGACCTATTTTTGTTCTTATTTTGAATGACTTAATATAGCAATTAGTACTGTATCCATAAATAAAAATTATAACATTGTATGCACAACCTCCGACAAGAGCCAATGGTTGTATACTTGTATAATAAATAAAATATAAAAGATTTCATGATAAACCAAAAACATATTCAAAGCCCCAAGAAATCAAAGTATATTAGATTTTCATTGTATAAAATAGATATTTATTTGTTTGTCTTCAAGTATCTTGTGACGTGGGGTGCACAACAATGGTAGTACATTGTAGTGTTACGTTGTTGGCCACAATTATTGACTTAAACAAGAAGTTTGTTTTGTTTTATTCAAGTTTAATCCTAAGGCTGGGCACAGTAAGGGGATTTAATCCCCTTACTTTTCCCTGCCACGTCAGCTTTCTCTCTCCAACAACTTGCAGGCGATTCAGTGTCCCAGTAAGGGCGACCAAGTTCATTTTTTTTTTTTTTTTTTAAATTTTACAAACTTAATAAAACATTAATTTCATTAATAATTAAAATAGTACATCGATCGAAAACATTACATAATAATTAAAACTTAATAATTAAAAAACCCAAATGGGGAAGATTACAAGTCATTTTTTTGTGTTTGATTTGTTGTTTGAATTGTGTTTCAAATTGTGTGTTTGTGAATTGGAGTGCGTTTGTGTTGTGTATTTATAAGCTAGTTTAAAAGTTTTTTTTTTTTTTTTTTTGCGCCAAACGGCAAAAATGAAAAGCTTACATTTTTTTTGTTTTTGTTTTTCACTCTATAAAACAAGGTGCCAACTAGGGGTGGCAATTCTCGACACGACACGATAAACGACACGAACCCGACACGAAGTTAAACAGGTTTGGGTTGAGGATAAACAGGTTTGGGTCAAAAACAGGTCAACCCGTCTAACCCATTTAATAAACGGGTCGTGTTTGGGTTGAGCAAGTGTTAAACAGGTCAACACGTGAACCCGTTTAAGTATATAAGTCTCTAAAAATAAAATATATAACTTGGTTTTAATGTTGGATATGGATTAAATGTATTTTGTTATGTTCTTATGATTATAACTCAGATTTTATTGAAATTGACGCTTATAACTTATAACTCAAATATCATTGAAATTGTCGTATAGTTATTTGTATGTTATTTTTATAATATTTTAGATCCTTATATCATTTTTGCATTTAAGCTAGTTAAATAAACAATTCACCAATCTTATTCAGTACTTGACCTATTTACTTAAACGGGTTAAACGGGTCACAAACGGGTTACACGTGTTATACAGGTCTGGATTAGGGTTGAGATTCTTGACACGATTAATAAATGGGTTGTGTTTGGGTTGAGGTTATTTCAACCCGCCAACCCGCGAACCCGAATATGTCAACACGAACACGACTCGATTGCCACCCCTAATGCCAACTGATAAAAAGGCAAAAAAAAAAAAAAAAAAAAAAAAAAAAAAAAAAAAAAAAGTAAATACATTCGATCCCCCACAAGACCCATTTGGGTTTTTTTCCTCACTCGACCGAATTCATGCAAAAAGGACGACCGCATGTAATCGATCTCCAAACTCGGTCTTTAGCCCTTACTGTCACTAGCCTAACTTATTTTTAAGGTTTAATCAAAACAATCCTGATTTCATTCCGAAACATTTCCATTTGTAATAATTGGGCATGGTTGTGACATTCGGGTTAAGTTGTTACTTTAGCTAAGATTAATAATGATGCTAAATCTAAGTATCCTCGCAATGAACTATTTGTTCATTGATCATGGGCGGAGACATAAGGGGGCAGGCGGACATCCGCCACCCCCTAGCAAACAATCTCAATGTAAATTTACTCAAATTTATATCTATTTTTGGAATTTGATCTCTAACAACAAGATTGTAATGTGGCTTCTTACTAGAGTTTTAATCTAATTTGCCATTCAAAAAAAAAAAAAAAAAAAAAAATTGTAATGTAGTTTTTAAAATTTATCAAAGTTTGTCCCTTTTGCAATAACTTTCGGGCTTCGCTTTTTATCGCAAACTGTAATTACCACTTCCGACCCTTTTATAAAGACGGGTATTTTTTCTAAGTAAAGTTAAGGTAAAATGGATTGTTTAACATGTGACACAATCACACAAATGACAGGTGCATATGTTAAGGAGCCTTTAATGAACACATTAACTTCTTAAAATACATTAATTTCTATATAAAACAAATGTAAACTAGGAAATTAATCAAAAATTTGGAAATTATTGATATAAACGGGATTGTCTAGTGAGTGTCCTGAGGGTATCTGTTATGCGTATTAATTCAACACGAAATTTCCTTTTAAACTGAACATGTTTAATGCAAAATAATTAAAGTTATAAATTACCTTAATTAAATGTGATTTTGTATTTGATAAACATAAATTTTTCTTGTTTAATCATTTAAACCAATGCCTCGAGAGCACTGGTTAGACGAACCCAATTAGAAAGAGACTTCAATTTTCCGGCATTGTATACCAAAAAATATCTTTGGAACCAAACAAAATCATGTATCAAAACGACTGAATTCCAGTTTTGAATTTGGATTGGTTAGGTTGGTGATTTTACAGTGACATGAAAACTCGACACAATGTATTTGTTGCATTTCATTTCACTAAAAGGGTATTTATTTATTTATTTTCCTCCGAAAAATAGCTTGCTTTTGGTAGCAAAAATTCTGGAAAGGTTCACTCGTCTTTTTATGTCCTTTTTATATTTCAAAAGAAAGTTTATCTATCACGTTATTGTCAATAAGCACTAATCATGTGGGGTTTAATTTTTTATAAAGTTTATGTTTGTCAAAAGTAGCTGTGAGCAGTAACTGTAAGCTGTGAGCAGTAGCCAAAAAAGCTCACAGCTTCATAAAGAAGCATTGGGAAAATGGGCTTTCCTAAAAAATAGCAAAGCCCACAGCTCTCATGTCAAACAAACATCAAAAATAAAAAAGCTCATTCTCACCGCTCATTACCCCAAAAAGCTCCAAAAAAGTTCCGCGCCAAACATAGCCATACAAAAACTAAAAATATTTTTCATTTTGAAAGCTGTCTTTAGAAGGTTGCCACACGTAGATATATCTCCTTTTGTCGTTGGAGTTGGTGTGTTAGAACTTAGAAGTCAACTTGTTGTCGATGTCACCCACATTCTAATAAAAGAAGTTCCAACAATTGCCTTATAGTAAAATATCATCTAGGGAGGTGATTTTACTCTAATGAAAATAATCTTGTGTAAATCTTGCACCTTGACAATTTTGTTAAATATTAAAATCAGCAAAAAAATCCATCTCTTCTGAATGAGAGACCTAGCTTTGCGTGATGAATACATGTTTTCACTTTTCATGATTTTGAGCAAGTAGTCGGGATTGAATTCATGAATTCATTAAAATTCTCTTTTTACCGATTAACTATTCATTTGCAGTAAAGGAGTGATATCACTCAGGCAACATTCTAATGACACGTTGACGTATTTTGAGTTATGGACAATTGATCAAGATTTATTTTGGGATGTGTTGACCGGACGGGGGTCTACCCCGTAGGTCTGCAAACCCCCCCTAGTGGTGGGGCCCACATGGTACAATTTTTTTTTTTTTTTTTTTTTTTTTTTTTTTTTTTTTTTTTTTTGTCCACAAGTCCTTTTGTCTAATTCTTTTTTTTTTTTTACAAGTCCAAACTAACAAATTATCCTTTTTTTACAAGTCCAAACTAACCAAATTATCCTTTTTTTTACAAGTCCACACAAAACTGCAAACACAACCTAACCAAAACTGCAAACACAAACACAAACAAACTAACACAAACACAAACTAACACAAAATATAGGCTCGGATAATGGTTCTCGTCATCGCCCAAGTCATTTTTTTTGTCCAAAATGATTCAAGTCCAAACTAACACAAAACTGCAAACACAAACAAACAGCACACAAACACAAACTAACACAACTGCAGATTCGTCATCGCCTTATAGGCTCAGATTTTTAGAAGGCTCGGATGTGAAGGTTGCGAAAGTGATAAAAATATCACTCCGCCATACCATTCGGTTTTAAAAACCATTCGTCATCGCCTTTGGTTTTAAAAACCACAATACCACTAGAACAGGAATGTCACAAGCTCAACAGGAATGTCACAAGGTCTGCAGATTCCACAATAGTAAGGATTCCATCTGCAAAGCTCAACAGTTCAAAAGTAACACCAGAAACAGGCATGTCACAAGCATGCCCAAACAGTAAGGATTCCAACTGCAAAGCTCAACAGTAAGATTCCACATATTGCAGCTTTGGTGGACTATAAACAAGGGAATCAACCAACCAGTATACCACATAACCATTACAGCAAACACAACCACCAAAGAAACTATACCACATAACCACAACCAGTTCTGAGACTATAAACAAGGGAATCAACCAACCAGTATACCACATAACCATTACAGCAAACACAACCACCAAAGAAACTATACCACATAACCACAACCAGTTCTGAGCTACACAACCATTACAGCAAACACAACCAGTATACCACATAACCACAACCATTACAGCAAACACAACCAGTATACCACATAACCAAAGAAACTATACCACATAACCACCAACCACATAACCAATTCTGAGCTACACAAGTCTCACAAAAGAAGCAGAGTATCACAAGGTAACCATATTGGAGTAGAGTATCACAAAAATTGTACCTTGAAGGTACACCATCCCATTTAGGGAGGTGATGCGTGGGAATCGCACCTTGCTTTACCTCTCGAGGGATCTCAAGAAGCTTACAACCCCCACCAGGCAGTGTACCTGATCGTTGTAGTATAGTATAGTGACAAGTACCGGGGGATTGATCGTTCAGCTTAGGAATAGTGTCGCTAGGATTAGAAAACCTAATTAATAGTTCTAGAGGTGAGGGATGATTATTTTTGTATTTTTATATTTTTATGAAAGCAAGTAAAATCTCGGGTTTTGGAAGAGTGGGCGGAATTAGTTGCTATTCAACTAACCCAAAGCTATTATATAATTAAAATAAAATAATGAAAACGAAATTAAACTAAATTATACTAAAGTTGTGAGCAGTAATTGGAGAAATTGTGTTTACTTAGACTTCATTACTCCCTAGATATCTTTCACATGTTAATTACTTGTTACACTTGTATGAATGACGGATTGTATTCCTTAATACCATTCGTGGGGTGGCATACATAACTCTCCAACTCTATGAGCTCTTATCTCCTCCTACACCATGACCCAGCACAACTATAGGGATTGTAAACAGTGGCTCATGCATTAAATACAACCAATAAAGACCTAGTACGCCTCGGTTCATGTTTCTTAAGACGTTCAAGCATGTTACCATTTGGAGATCTGCCAGTTTTCTTAAGCCTAACATATAAATCATTCATTCAAAACAAGAATAGACAAGTAATCAACACATAATCAACATCTAGGTTTCATTAGATCTAAGCAAACACAAAAGAGATCTAGCCTAGCATAATGGAATTGAGACAAGAACAAGATATAAACAACCAATACATAGACATATTGATTGAATTGGAAGTACACTTATCTCAATTACAATGCAAGGTCTCAAGGGTTTGGAACCCTTGAAAAACCTGTAAAAGAAGCACCAAAATCGTCTTTAGGGTTTTACCAAAACTTCTCTCTTTTTTTAATGAAAAAACTAGAAAACTATATATAGGAAAAACAGGCTGACGGCGTCAAGAGTTACTTGTGACGCCGTCACCTCGCCGCCATATACTTCCTCGGACGGCCTTGATCCACTTATGACGGCCTATGTGACGCCGTCACCACCCACGGTATTTTATTCTTGCCACTTTGACGCCGTCATGAAGCCTTCTGACGCCGTCACCACCTACGATGTTTAATTCCTCATGTCTGACGCCGTCAAGATGGTGGTCTTGACGCCGTCACCTTGTATCTTCAGCATGGAAATTTGGTACTTTGCCGTTTTCTTCACTTTTATGCTCCAAAAACGTCCAAAATGGCTTCTTTTCCAGAATTCACTCTCCAAACACCTAAAATCACAAAAGGAACGATTTAGGACAATATTTGATCAAATAAAGTCGGATTCGGGCTTAAATGACCCCCTAAAAACGAATCATTTTTCGCCTCATCATATACCCTTACACTTGAGATTTGCTTGTCCTCAAGCAAATGAGCTTTTTTATTCTACTCAAAAGACAAGTTAGGGGTCATTTAACACTAATATAAAAGTAATTACAACAAATAATCGTTCCACTAAAGACCAATAGACAAGCACGGAGGTCATACACAAGCACCTTACAAATAGTGTTTAGATACTCACATCTCTCGGGTGTAATAAAGTAATATAACATTATAGAAATGGAAGATATCTCTCACTACCTGTCATAGCAAAATAGATTACCATAGGCTTGGGAAAGGATCAAACCTCCACCACATGGCGTAAGCACCTAGGATAAACTATCAAAGAGGTCTTTTAAAGGGTTATAATGTTAGGTGTAGGGATATGAATTACATGGTTTTGTTGGATAAAGGAAGTTTTACTGGTGGCGAGTTAACAATCTCGGTTAATTACATGTACAAGATGGCGTTGCTAAGCCAAGACTAGACTCGACTTAAGCTAATAAATGAAAAATAACAAAAACATAAAATGAACATAGAATGAAAACGGGATGGTAGTCCGTATGTTTTTTCTCTTTTTCTTTTCTATTTTTTTTTTCTTAATTTTTCCATTTTTTTTTTTTTTTTTTTTTGCATACACTCTTACCCTACCATCCGAAATAATACATCATAGGGGATGAGAATTCCCCTTACACTTGAATCTTTACATACTTTACAATTAAACTAAACTAATGACTCGAATTAAGAAAATCAAAACACTTGGAGCACTTTTAAGATTAACGTACATATGGGGGTAATAAGATTATGTTCTTCCCCATTACTCCATAAAATAAGTACTTACCCATGAGTCCCAATCGTCCCAAAACAATATGTACAAGGATATGACTCGACTTAGCAACCATGTAATCAATTAGAAAGTTAACTTAGGGTTTAACAAACAACAATAATGCACTAAAAATGAGCGCATACACAGAAGGCTAAGGCGATTTGGGTGTACATTTAAGTGGGGTGTAACAAATTCTTCCTTTAAGTAAAATGCTTAAAGTTAGAAACGAAAAGATAGGCTCGGAGGGGTGTACTAGGGGTTTCGTGTACTAAAAATGAGTACAACGCTAAGGGTGTGGGAAAAATTAGTTGACTTAACTAGCCAAGTAATATGACTTAAATGGTCAAGTAATTGTAATACGGGTTTAACACAAGGGTGATCCTAATGCCTCTTATCATGTAGTAAATCCTACCACACGAATGTAGTCTCACTAGCGGTCTCGGGATACATCACTAACGCAAGTTATAGAATCTAAATGCTACCGGTACACTCATAAGCACCAATAATAAATGCTTTTCCTATCAAAACTAAAGGCGAACCTCACATTTTTGGGTAGAAAATTTTTCTGAATATACGGTTATGTGCTAGTCATACAACCTCCTATCCATGAGACGCTTGCTATGGCTAAAGTTTCACTCCTAAATGTTGTAAAAAATTTTAAATTTGGCGCTAAAATTACACTAACAAGTATTTCTCATAGTTTTATTACACATCTACCATCAAACAAAACAAACTCAAGCGAAAGTGCATATGTAAGGTATCATCTTTTTACCCTCCCCTTACACTTAAGATGAACATTGTCCCCAATGTTCAAGTAAAGAATGTAAAAGTAAAATAAGTAAAAAGAATGAAATCAAATACTCCCCTGATTCGCTCGGTATGGATTTTAGGTTGGCCAGGTTAGATCTTCCTCCAAGAAAATGAACAATCAAAGCTTCCCTTCCAGAATATAAATCATCTTCTTGTCACAAATAACCTGTAAATCCTGACAACAATATACAAGGCAACCTCGCGTAAAATCGGCGGCATCCTATATAAGTTACTAAATCCTAGAAAACAAAGTAAGATATAATGCTTGTGGAATGAAGTTTGCAAATTTCCTGGAGATTATAAAACTTACAAAAACCATAAGACTCCGTTAGAAAAACAAAACCGGTAAAATTTCCAGATTTTAACTCCTGACGCCGTCAAGAGCAATACCCTGACGCCGTCAGAATGGACCTGCAGAAATTCTTATGTTAAGTTTCCGGAAAATTTCTGGAAAAACTTCGTCCTACTTCCTGGAAAATCCTGCAAAACTTCATTATGACTCAATACAAGCATTTGACTCTAACAAATACGAATATACATGTTCATTAAATATTGTGGAGAATCATGATCGGTTTGTTTCTTAAAAACATATTTGGGGTTTCCCCTTACACTTATCTTTTGCAAAAATACCTTTAGGTTGAAGTTAAGACTAGGCCAAACAACATAGTAAAGTATTTTCACGTTTTATTTTAGAAGCATGATCAACCAACAATAAAAACAAAGCATGCATACGGAAGCAAATAACAATCAAACAAATAAAATCACACAAAACATGGGTTGCCTCCCAAGAAGCGCTTTTCTTTATTTACGAGTCTTGTAGCTCGACTCAAAGTCATGGGGTACTACGTGATTCGGGTGAGTTCCTCATTGAGGACATCTTTGGGATCGAACTTAGGTTTCAACTTTCTATCGGTTCCCTTAGTGTGGTATGACCTTTCAAACTTTTCTCCATCCGGATCATACAAGGTCATTCTAATATGCCATGACCCGTCACCTTCTTTAGGTGGCTTGTCTCACCTCCATTTATACTTATCTCCATCTCTTTTCCATTTATTCAACTCTATATTAATAGGCATTACGCTCAAGAACTCAATCATCTTTCGAAAGACTAAGGGGTCCTCAAAGGGATCTAGCTCCTCATCTCTAGCTATGAGTTGTTCTACCGAATGTGTCTTCTCAACGAAATCCTTTTCTAGATAAAATGGGCATTGAGGTCCTATGAAGTTCCTTTCTATCCAAGGTCCATATCTAGATGGTCTCCTATTCATCTCTACCCAATGCGGTGTTGGTTCATCATCACAATCATAACTATGCTTCTTAACATCATACACCGACCAAGTATCGCCTTCTCCTACCGCTATCTTGGATTCCTTGCAATCTATCATGGCACTAGCGGTTGCTAAAAATCCTCTTCCTACCAATAATGGGCATGTAGTGTCACTAACCATGTCTAGGACATGAAAATCCGCTAATATAGTTAACCTTCCTACGTGAACAACTACATCCTTAATCATTCCAACCGGGTGGGCAATACTTCCATCCGCTAGCCCTATCAATACCTCCGTTTCCTCTAACTTTCCTAGCTTAAGAGCGGTGAATAAGGATAAGGGAATCAAGTTGAGGCTTGACCCTAAATCGGCTAGTGTGTCGAAAGCTTCGGATCTTCCTATCTTACAAGGCAAAACAAATATACTCGGATCATCAAGCTTTTTAGGCAACTTGTTTTGAACGAAGGCGGTCCCATTTTTACCTAGCTTATACTTCTCATATTTTTCTAGGAGGGCACTATAGTAAGGAGCACGCGCTAAGACATCAATGACGGGGCGTTCAAGGTGAAGTTCTTTGAATTCATCGTCAAGGTCTCGCGTGAGAGGTGTTTCAACTATGCTTTTGACCGGCTCTATAGTGGGTGTTTTATTTGATTGGTCCTTTTGGGGAACTTGGTTTTGTTTGAAACACGTGCTCGTCGATTTAACCGAGTAGTATTGTGGACACGAAGTGGGTGACGAAACTGAAGATATGGCATTAACGTTTAGTTTCGGATTCTTGATTGTGTCGCTTGGGAGTGCTCCCATTTCTCGGTCATTGAGAACTTTCAACAATGCGTCAATTCTATTGGTCATCTCGCTTTGATTTTGTTTGAAATCGGCTTCAAACTTAGCTATGCGGGCTTCTTGAGATGCCATGAACTTTGACATCATTCCTTCAAGATTGTTGGTACTACCATAGTTGTTAGAAGGATTGTTATTGAAAGTACGGTTGGATGGTGGACCGTTTAATTGGTAACGATTAGGCGGATTGGAAGAATTTGGTTGATTTTGTTTCCACCTAAGGTTTGGGTGATTTTTCCATGAGGGGTTGTATGAATCACCGTATGTGTTTGGCTCGGGCTTGAAAGTGTACCACTTATCTCCTGCTTCATCGGTACGCGTGGATGCGTAGTCCGCAAAAGCTGTTCCGGGGAGTTCCACACAATCACGAGTGTCATGGGGACCACTACATAATTCGCATGAAGAAGTGATTTTGTTCACTTGGCTTGAATGCTTCGGAGCTTCGTAAGATTTCATGAGAAACTTGACTTGGTCCTCAAGTTCCATGATCCTACGGTCGGGAGTGCTTGAATTGTTCAAAGGCAAAGATATTGCCTTGACCGTTTTGTTCAAATCACGAGGATCATTCCAACTTTCGTTGTCATAGAGAGCAAGATCTTCTATGAGTTCCCATGATTGTTCCGCACTAAGATCACGTAGCTTACCACCGGCCGATTGGTCAATGGTTCGCCTCGTGGAGATGTCGATATGGTCATAGAAGATTTGGACTTGGAGCCAAAGATCTATGCCATGATGAGGGACTTTTTGGAGTAAGTCCTTGAAACGAGTCCATGCTTCATAAAGAGATTCATTTTGACGTTGTTGGAACATCAAGATGTCATTCCTAAGCTTAGTAGTTCTCCCCGGTGGGAAAAATTGAGCAAGGAAACGAGTGGTGAGATCATCCCATGTGGTGATGGATCCCGCGGGTAAATGCTCAAGCCATTGACTAGCTTGATCCCGTAGAGAGAATTGGAATAGGCGTAAACGGGTAGTCTCTCTAGTTTCAACACCTAGGTCTATGGAATCTACGATTTTGAGGAAGTCCTTAAGGTGTTGGTTTGGATCTTCGGAACGAAGTCCATGGAATGCACATCCGCTTTGCACCAACCGGATGGTGTCGGATCGCAAGGGGGTCACATTGGCTCTGGTGAGCTCAATGGTGTTTCGGTAGCCTTGGTGGCTAGGTCGGGAATACTCTCCTAAGGTTCGGGGCCTAAGGGGTTCTAATGGTGGGTTTTGTTGTGGTGGGATGATGTGTTCAAAGATGTTACCACCTTCCATGATGTCGGATGGTAAAGAGTTACGAACAAAGGCACGAAGAAATAAGATAGACTAAAGAAGACCTAAAAATAAAAATAAAAATCTTAGTAGAAAGGAATCTAGCAAGTAGACCTAATAAAAAGAAATCCTAACCTAGACAATAACTATTCCCCGGGCTGCGGCGCCAAAAACTTGATGCGTGGGAATCGCACCTTGCTTTACCTCTCGAGGGATCTCGAGAAGCTTACAACCCCCACCAGGCAGTGTACCTGATCGTTGTAGTATAGTATAGTGACAAGTACCGGGGGATTGATCGTTCAGCTTAGGAATAGTGTCGCTAGGATTAGAAAACTTAATTAATAGTTCTAGAGGTGAGGGATGATTATTTTTGTATTTTTATATTTTTATGAAAGCAAGTAAAATCTCGGGTTTTGGAAGAATGGGCGGAATTAGTTGCTATTCAACTAACCCAAAGCTATTATATAATTAAAATAAAATAATGAAAACGAAATTAAACTAAATTATACTAAAGTTGTGAGCAGTAATTGGAGAAATTGTGTTTACTTAGACTTCATTACTCCCTAGATATCTTTCACATGTTAATTACTTGTTACACTTGTATGAATGACGGATTGTATTCCTTAATACCATTCGTGGGGTGGCATACATAACTCCCCAACTCTATGAGCTCTTATCTCCTCCTACACCATGACCCAGCACAACTATAGGGATTGTAAACAGTGGCTCATGCATTAAATACAACCAATAAAGACCTAGTACGCCTCGGTTCATGTTTCTTAAGACGTTCAAGCATGTTACCATTTGGAGATCTGCCAGTTTTCTTAAGCCTAACATATAAATCATTCATTCAAAACAAGAATAGACAAGTAATCAACACATAATCAACATCTAGGTTTCATTAGATCTAAGCAAACACAAAAGAGATCTAGCCTAGCATAATGGAATTGAGACAAGAACAAGATATAAACAACCAATACATAGACATATTGATTGAATTGGAAGTACACTTAAAAGAGGCACCAAAATCGTAAAAGAGGCACCAAAATCGTCTTTAGGGTTTTACCAAAACTTCTCTCTTTTTTTAATGAAAAAACTAGAAAACTATATATAGGAAAAACAGGCTGACGGCGTCAAGAGTTACTTGTGACGCCGTCACCTCGCCGCCATATACTTCCTCGGACGGCCTTGATCCACTTATGACGGCCTATGTGACGCCGTCACCACCCACGGTATTTTATTCTTGCCACTTTGACGCCGTCATGAAGCCTTCTGACGCCGTCACCACCTACGATGTTTAATTCCTCATGTCTGACGCCGTCAAGATGGTGGTCTTGACGCCGTCACCTTGTATCTTCAGCATGGAAATTTGGTACTTTGCCGTTTTCTTCACTTTTATGCTCCAAAAACGTCCAAAATGGCTTCTTTTCCAGAATTCACTCTCCAAACACCTAAAATCACAAAAGAAACGATTTAGGACAATATTTGATCAAATAAAGTCGGATTCGGGCTTAAATGACCCCCTAAAAACGGATCATTTTTCGCCTCATCAGGAGGGTTTGTTTAAAAAATAGGGGAGGGTCCGGTCAACATTGCCGAAATGTCTAGTTCACCATTCTACACACAAGAGGTACTAATAAGCTTTACGCCTTTTCAATATTACATAAAGATGTCAATTGGCTCAGATTATAAGCAGTTGACATAATAGATATGGCTGCAACTTCAAATGTTGCAAAGTTTTTATTGCCGTCCATTTGGAAATGCCACGCCAAAATCAATTTTTTTAAATCATCATTGCCGTATATCGGTTTTTTTATAAAAAAACCAAGTTTCAAATATCCTTTTAAAACAACAAACTGCTTATAAAGTTTCATCACAAACTGCTTAAGCAGTTTCATTATGCTTATAGCTAGAGCCTGTGGACTGGGGGTAGGCCAGAGCAGGTATTCATACCACTCAAAAGGTGGCAGATCAAGGTGTTAACCTACCCACAGCCACAGAATCACATAAGAACCAGCACCACAGAACCAGTACTATTATCACCACAGTTGTCTCACACACAAATCACATGATAAAGGCCAATGTTGACCGGACCCTCCCCTAAGGTGTTAACCTACATTAACCACATAAGAACAGACAATTAACCATCACGGAACCACCACCACAGAACCACCACCAAATCCCCCAATTAACCATCACAGAACCCCAGAACAACCACCACAGAAACCCCCCACCCACAGAAACCCCCCACCCTTCTAAATCTTTCAATTAACAAGTTCTTATTAACTAAATCAACACAAATTGAAAAAACCCTCAAAATTTTTGAAACCCTAATTTTTGTAATAACAATTAACAAGCATAAAATAACAATAAAACATCACATAACCATCAGAACCACCACCACAGAAACCCCCCACAACGAAACTAATTAATTTTAAAAAATTAGGGTTTTTAAAAAAAATTGTAGATCTGATAAATTAGCTTCTAAATCTTTCAATTAACAAGTTTTTATTAACTAAATCAACACAAATTGAAAAAACCCCCAAAATTTTTGAAACCCTAATTTTTGTAATAACAATTAATGATGCGTGGGAATCGCACCTTGCTTTACCTCTCGAGGGATCTCGCGAGGCTTACAACCCCCACCAGGCAGTGTACCTGATCGTTGTAGTATAGTATAGTGACAAGTACCGGGGGATTGATCGTTCAGCTTAGGAATAGTGTCGCTAGGATTAGAAAACCTAATTAATAGTTCTAGAGATGAAAGATGATTATTTTTGTGTTTTTATATTTTATGAAAACAAGTAAAATCTCGGTTTTTAGAAGAGTGGGCGGAATTAGTTGTTATTCAACTAACCCAAAAACTACTTTGTAACTAATTAAACTAATGAAAATAAAATTAAACTAATATTAAACTAAGGTTGTGAGCAGTAATTGGAGAAATTGTGTTTACTTAGACTTCATTACTCCCTAGATATCTTTTACATGTTAATTACTTGTTACACTTGTATGAATGACGGGTTGTATTCCTTAATACCATTCGTGGAGTGGCATACATAACTCCCCAACTCTATGAGCTCTTATCTCCTCCTACACCATGACCCAGCACAACTATAGGGATTGTAAACAGTGGCTCATGCATTAAATACAACCAATAAAGACCTAGTACGCCTTGGTTCATGTTTCTTAAGACGTTCAAGCATGTTACCATTTGGAGATCTGCCAGTTTTCTTAAGCCTAACATATAAATCATTCATTCAAAACACGAATAGACAAGTAATCAACACATAATCAACATCTAGGTTTCATTAGATCTAAGCAAACACAAGAGAGATCTAGCCTAGCATAGTAGAATTAAGATAAGAGCAAAAGATAAACAACCAACACATAGACATATTGATTGAATTAAGAGTATACTTATCTCAATTACAATGCAAGGTCTCAAGGGTTTGGAACCCTTAAAAAACCTGTAAAAGAGGCACCAAAATCGTCTTTAGGGTTTCACCAAAACTTCTCTCTTTTAATGAAAAAACTAGAAAACTATATATAGGAAAATCGTCCTGACGGCGTCAAGAGTTAAATCTGACGCCGTCAACTCGCCGCCATACACTTCCTCGGACGCCCTAGATCCAATCGTGACGGCCTATGTGACGCCGTCACCACCTTCGGTAAATTAATCTTGGCCACTTTGACGCCGTCATCACTCCATCTGACGCCGTCACCAGCTACGGTAAATTAATCTTCATGTCTGACGCCGTCAAGAGCAAACCCTTGACGCCGTCACCTTGTATTTCCAGCTTGGATTCTTGGTACTTTGTCGTTTTCTTCACTTTATGCTCCAAAAACGTCCAAAATAGCCTCTTTTCCAGAATTCACTCTCCAAACACCTAAAATCACAAAAGGAACGATTTAGGGCAATATTTGATCAAATAAATTCGGATTCGGGCTTAAATGACCCCCTAAAAACGGATCATTTTTCGCCTCATCAATTAACAAGCATAAAATAACAATAAAACACCACATATCCACAGAACCACCACCACAGAAACCCCCCACCCACAGAAACCCCCCACAACGAAAGTAATTAATTTTAAAAAATTAGGGTTTTTAAAAAAAAAATTGTAGATCTGATAAATTAGCTTCTAAATATTTCAATTAACAAGTTCTTATTAACTAAATCAACACAAATTGAAAAAACCCCCAAAATTTTTGAAACCCTAATTTTTGTAATAACAATTAACAAGCATAAAATAACAATAAAACACCACATAACCATCAGAACCACCACCACAGAAACCCACCACCCACAGAAACCCCCCACAACGAAACTAATTAATTTTCAAAAATTAGGGTTTTTAAAAAAAAATTGTAGATCTGATAAATTAACATCTATATCAAAGAATTAAGAGTTAGATTACCACAGATCACCCAACACAGATCACCAACAGGGAGAAACCCCCAACACAGATCACCAACAACATCACCACACACTCACCAACAACATCACCACACACTTACAAACTCTCTCACAAATCACAAACATAAGTGATTTAAGATCTAATAATGATTTTAGATCTAAAAACGTTTTTAGATCTAAAACTAGAGAGAGAAAAAGAGAGCGAAGAGAGAGAGAGAGAGAGAGACTTGTGAGTGTGTGGTGTGTGTGAGACAAACCGGTGATAATAGTACGTTGGTGTGAGACAGCTGTCCCCCACGTACGCTTTTAAAAAAGTTATTTGTTAAAATTTGTAAAATTTGTAAAAAAAAAAAAAAGTTATTTGTTATAAAAAAGTTATTGTAAAAAAAGTTATTGTTTATAAAAAAAAGTATTATAAAAAAATATATTGTTTATAAAAAAAGTATTGTTTATAAAAAAAAGTATTATAAAAAAATATTTTGTTTATAAAAAAAAATATTGTTTATAAAGTATTGTTTATAAAAAAAATTATTGTAAAAAAAATATATTGTTTATAAAAAAAAGTATTGTCAATTCGTAATGTTTTTTCAGGGGTTCGGTTCTCACGAGCAATTAACGGATTGGGTGCAAAACATAGCTAGGGGACTCGGTTTTGTGATTGTTAAAAGAAGAACTAAATCAAAATACGGTATTTTGAACGAAATCAATTATAGGTGTACAAAGGGTGGGATTTATTCTCCCGAAGGAACTGGAAAACGGAATACAAGTACATCTAAAACCGAATGCACATTCAAATTGGTGGTGAAATATCTTAAAAGAAGATCATGTTGGATTTTGAAAGTGAAGGATGATAGTCATAATCATCCTATGTTAGAGTCGCTGCATGGTGTGCCATATGCAATGCGCTTAAATGATGATGAGTTCGAGTTGGTTAAAGAATTGACAGAGTATACCGTACAACCACGTAAAATACTCTCGACAATACAGGGTCGTAATCTGGATAACGTGTCTAGCGTTAGAACTATATATAACGCACAAGTTAAGATCCGGAAAGCCAAAATGGGTAATCTAACTCCAATTCAAGTCCTTTACTCACACCTGCAGCAATCAGGGTACACATATTACGATAGGGTAAGTGCTAATAATGAGCTTGAGGAACTATTTTTTGTTCACCCTACGTCGTACGCTTTATGGTGTACGTTCCATGAAATCATGCTAATAGACTCCACGTACAATACCACACTGTTTAAATTGCCATTTTTGGAAATTGTCGGAGTAACATCAACAAATAAAACATATTCGATGGCGTTTAGTTTTTTAAACAGTGAAAAAGGGCCTAATTTTAAATGGGTATTGCAACGTGTAAAGCTGGTGATAGAGGAAAGGTACTATCCACGTGTTATCGTCACCGACAGGGATTTAGCCTTGCTTGGGGCATGCAGAGCAGAATTCCCTGGTGTTCACAAAGTACTATGTCGATGGCATATTTCCC
Organism: Artemisia argyi; assembly: GCA_030686995.1. Lineage (NCBI taxonomy): Eukaryota > Viridiplantae > Streptophyta > Magnoliopsida > Asterales > Asteraceae > Artemisia > Artemisia argyi. The sequence continues at coordinate 10,908 of JARVZY010000752.1, read as the reverse complement.
AAAATATACTTCAGCATTGCAGAGGTAGATGTGAGTCGAGTGATGAGTACGAGTCCATCAAACGCACATGGGATTGGATGGTTAAAGCTCAATCACGCGCCTTATTCGAGCAACATTATCGACGACTACAACAAAAATTGGTCAACAAACCGGGTACTTAATTATTAATTTAGTGTTTTTTATTATTTAACAAATATGCACCCAATTGACCTTGTATTAATTCATCGTTTTTCAGAGATTGCCCAGTATCTGGATAACTGGCTCCGAGAGTACGGGCACATGTTTGTCTCGTGTGTTACCGATGAATATCAAAGCTACGGCCAGTCAACAACGTGTAGAGTTGAGGCTCAACATGCATTGTTGAAATTATATTTGGGCACAGCACAATCCAACTTAAACACGTTGTTGATTTCGATTGATAAGATTCTTATTTCTCAAAAGAGCGCGATACAAGAGACTTTTAATAGGAGCAAAAATGAGAAAATGCTTAAATGTGATATACCAATATTTTCAGAGTTGTGGTATAACATTTCCAAACATGCTTTTACACTCATGCACAGAGAACTCCTTCAAACGAATTTCGCCGCAGAAGATTGTAACCATCAGTTGCGATCAATTTATGGATTGTCATGCTTTTGTCAAATGATGGGGTATCGAATTCATGGTAAGTATATTAAAGCCAATATTAATGAATGCTTTCACGGAATGCTTCCACGAAATGGTTTTACATAAGTCACTTTTGATAAATGCAGGTGTGCCAATTCTATTGGAAAGCATTGATATATTTTGGAGAACCCTGTCTGTACCGTGGCCCGTTGTCGGTAACCTTGTGCTTGATGATGATGATGATGATGATGATGATGATGATGATACAAGAGAGTTTGAAAATGACGTTCGACAATTCAAGAGTGCTTTTGGCAAAGCGACGTCGTTTGTCAAGAAGAATATGTTGAACAAGTTAAGAGGGATATACCAACCTGAATCTGTGGACACACGTCAACCTGTTGTTCAGGAAAATACCCGTGGACGTCCGAGCGAAAAGAACAAAAAGTCCAAGGCTACAAAAGTTCCGGACTTAAATGAAGTACCAATCGTAGATCACCGAAGAAGTACGAATACAAGATCTACGAAAGTCCCAAAATTGCCGAAAGAGCCTCCAAGACACAGTTCGTACACGGGTGCTAGTCCACGGCACAGATTATATGTTGGAGATACTGTGAGCAATGGTTTTATTCGGGAAATTCCACTGGTTTACCGTCCATACGTAATAAGTATACGTAATGTTGCGGGTGATGGGAATTGCGGGTTTCGGTGCGTTGCTCACTTTATTTTTCAAAACGAACATAGGTGGGCCGAAGCCAGACATAGGTTGTTGCAAGAGTTAGATTACCATAGGAGTACTTACATAGATATGTGGGGGGAACAAGACTTTATCTTTCTTTGGAATACAATACACTGGTTCAACGGAGGTGCACATCAAGGTTACTGGATGGTGATGCCAATGACGGGTCTAGTTATCGCTTCAATGCTAAATCGACCGATTGTATTTCTATCCGTGCGTGGTTATAACACATGTTTTCCGCTTTTTTCTGGGCCAAACAACACACAAGGAATCGACCCCCTTGTGATTGCCCGTGTGGGGGAGGACTCATGTGCTCATTACATTATATCGACGCTAGACCCAACTTTTCCACTTCCGCATAACCACCCACAATGGAGGTTTTTCCGACAGCCAATTGCAGAACAATGGATAAGTTTATATCAACATCGACTATCGACGTAAATATTATACAGACAAAACATTGTAAATAATTATTGATTTATGTTGTAAATAATTATTGATTTATGTTGTGAATAATTTTACAGACAAAACATTGTAAATGATTATTGATTTATGTTGTAAATAACTGTTTGTATTATATAGTAATTGATTAAATATTTATTTATATTAGTAAATAACATTATTGATTGATTATGCAAATTCTTTGGTCAGATGAGCCAAAGAAATCCTTTCTGATGCCGATGTAATAGAGGATTTATTGTAAAACGGAAATCCTGGCAAGATGGTAGTCGTGGGCGACTGTTTTATGCATGTCCTCTTTCAGTGGTAAATAATCATACGTTTGCTTAGTTATGTAAATAATTTGTTTGTTAAAAATACATTTCTTATTATTTCCTTAACATGTAACAGCCAGGTACAAACGACTATGGGTGTCGATACTTCAAGTGGAAAGATGAATTTGAAGCAGAGCACTTTAGTCAAGCCTCTTTTTCAACGCATTGCTCAAACTGCGTTGCTACAAAAAATGAGAACAAGTTGTTGAAGCAAAGAATAAAGGCGCTGGAAATGGAGTTAGAAATGACAAGGAATCCTGAGGATCACGCTTGTCAGTCAAGTGCCCGGCTCCATGATCTTTTAACCGAAATGAATAATGTTCATATGTCGTAGATATTGTTGTTTTTAAATAATATGTTAACGTTGACGTTTAATTTTATAATAATAGTTATTGTTTTTAAATAATTTAAGTTTAGGTGTAAACACTGATCTTGTAGTAGTTTATAAATGCAAATGAGTCAACGTTACAATACCTAAACATTACAAACTAAAAAAAAAAAAAACTAACTTTTACACTACAAGACAAAAAAAAAAAAAAAAAAAAAAAAAAGTACATTTTTGTACCTTTGAAGGTACACCCTCCCAACTAGAGGAGGGTTAGTATAAAAAATAGGGGAGGGTCCGGTCAACAAGGGCCTTTATTTTAATTGGTTTTAGTATGATAAGTTATGTTGAGTGTTGACATGTTTATAAATATGATGTTATGTATTTAAAATTTTCCCTCCACTAAAAATTCAAACCTTAATTCATTGTTTAAATGGTTTTTTTTTTTTTTTTTTTTTACTAAAAATATGTAAACTTACGTAATATATTACTATTATTGTAAATATTTCCGTTCCGCTATATATCTAATTTCCACAAAACACCCCACAAAATGTAAATAAGATCATGAAACCCTTCAAACAGCAAATAGTTCTTATAAAACATCATAAAAACAAGCCTCTCAAAATATAGATAAATCGTAAATCCCCTGGAATAGTAATTAGTTTTCATAAAGCATCCTCAAATGATTCTTTTATACCACCTTCAACTATTATATTAAAACACTAAAATTTGAAATAAAATTTTAACTAAACCAATTAAATATTTATTTTCCATATAATTTACAAAGCTAAAAAGGTTTTTAATTTGAAAGGCATAATTTGTTGAGCAAACCTCACACGGGTTCGACTCTAAAATTAAGTAAATGAATAAACCGATATAACAAAGTTTGATTTCGATAGTCGCAAGAACGTTTTTAGCAGAATGAAAACATATTTCATTTTTTCAGTGCTCGCCAGCAACAAAACTTATTCTTATTTTATTTTTGTTTTTAGATACTTCCGACCTTTTTAGTGGATTAATTTGTGGGCCACTGGGCATGTCTTATTCAGTTAAGCGTGCCTAGTGGAGAGTAGTACCGGTTTGGGTGACCAAACCGGGAAGTCCTCCCTTGTGGACCACTGCCCTGTCGGTACGATTTCAAAGTCCTTCAATGAAGGTTTCAACCCACAAGGGTTCGAATCTGGAGAAGGCAGGGTTTACTTCAATTTAAGTGTCGTGCCTTCGGGCGGCTTAAGTTGAAGGTTTTCCCCCCATCGGGTTTCAAATTGGACTTGGATTTCCCAAATAAAAGTCAATTTTCAAAAAAAAAAAAAAAAATTAAATAGGGGGTTAAATTCACCGTTACACAAGCTTAAAAGTGTAATAAGAGAAAAAAGCTAACTAAATGTTATTAAATAATTACATCATAAGAAATCTATCCGGAAATATTCTGCCGCAACCAGAGACGGAACTTGAACGTATATGTTGGAGGGGCCAACTTGTAAAAGATTTATTTTGGAGAGGCCAATATACACAAAGCTATAATTTTTCTATTAAAAATGACTAAAAATAGAAATAAAATGGTGTAAAATGTATATAGGGTTAAAATTTTTGGGGGAGCCACAACCCCCTTTGGCCCTATAAATGTTCCGTCCATGGCCGCAACGTGCATGTGGTCGTACACTCTCGTTCTATGAGACATTTAATACCAGTTAGTAGAGAATTACACACATATGGATGCTATTACATATTTATACTAAATAATACTCCTTCCGTCACATGTTAAATGTCAATTTTTAACTTTTTGAGTCTTTTTTTCTCAGCTTTTATTTAAAATTTTTTTTTGTTTGTATTATATAATATTTGATGAAAATTATATTAACGAAAATATGTTTAAAACCACTTCATTCATATATTTTGCATCAAATATACCACAAATAAAAATATTTAATGTCAAAGTTAATAAAATAAGATTTTGAAAATTCAAAGTGAACATTTAATATGAAACGGAAGTAATAAGCAATATTTCAGTTTTTCTTGACCATAGCCAAGTGGATAATGATAAGATGAGTCTCTTTCATTCTTTTGCATGTGAAAGAGCACACGATACAAAGTGAAGTGAATTGATGGACCTAATTTAGATTCGAGATAATCATATGTTTTAGTTTCAATCCTTGTATCTAACAATCAATCAAGTATATATTATAAGGATTAGATTATATTCTAGTAAATGCAACCACATAATTGCCTACCAAAAAAATAAATTAAAGTTATTAGTACATTCTGTCTATATAAACGGCTAGTGTATACATGCTAGAATTATGCATTGTTACTTAATTGGAAATAAGTTTAGGATATTATTTTTTTGATGAAATAAGTTTAGGATATTATTAAGTGATATTGATTTGAGAAGGACGGCTAATAAGATATTATTAAAAAGGCATTAGTAGGCCAACAAAGGTTAGGATAAGTTTTGTGGTGGGCCCATTATGTAGCCCAATCTCTTTTGCATTTAAGGATAAGTCCACGTGTTGGGCTTACTGACTACAGGCCCATCATTGTAGGTCCCGTGACTGCGTGACATAAATAATTAAATATAGAAAAGTTTTTCATGCAATAAACACTACTATAGGAAATGAAATGTATGCCAATTGTCAAAAGTATCCTTATTAGATTATATTAACCATAATCAAATAAGAACCTCCTAAAAAGTATATGCTTAGAAATTTCACAAGCTACACATTTGAGAATTGTCAGAGACGGTCAGACACGACAATAAAAATACCTTGATCAGTTGCGTGTTAAACCAGTTAACCTGAACAGAAAGAACCTTAGTTCACCTCTTTTTAACCTCATTTGATATTAATCAAATATTCTCGCTTTAAATTGCTTCATGTTGTGAATTATGAAAATGTCATTGGCTCTATCATGTGTAACAAGTAGGAGAATACTTAACTTTCTCTAAGTACTACCATACTTAGTTTAATCTAATTTCATGATACAAACAATTACATATATTTATTCAGATTAAACATCCTTTATTTCATAATTACAAGTAAACGAACCTCCTGAATTTACAGGGTGTAAGTTTAAGCTTATTTAAGGGGTTTATGAGCTTATATAACAAAATAAGCTTAATAAAGAGTGCGTTTGTTATCTAGCTTTTGGGTTAAATGAATGGACTCAATCCTGATTTTATTTGTTTGGTATGCATGGATTGGATTTGTGACTCACAATAACCTCTGCTAAAGGTTTTAGTAAATCCCTACCTGATGGATGAGTGTAGTAACATACAACAAATATGTGTCTTGAATATGAGTTGATATTATTTTCAACCACGTAACATAGTGGAGATATATTCTTCACTCACTTTTTATGATATAATAACATGTAAATATAAACAAAAAGCAAAAACCTTTTTTAGCGTTCATTGAACAGTAATGTGAGAGGAGAAAAAAGGCAAAGATCATCCCTCCAAGTGTGTAATTGAGTTGCGGAAATAGTCCATTTAGAAACAAACCCTGCTGTTTACATGCGATTACACAACCAGTCCTTACGTCAAATCTACGGATTATTTATGTAACATAAAATTACATAAACGCCCTTCAGGTTTACTTACGTTATAGAAGCAGTTTAGAAAATTGCAAAATCGTCTCTGTCATTCCTAGCGATTACACGAACAACAATCCCTAGACTAACCCCATGCCCGTAGCGGAGCGCGTATAAAAGTTCCTCGGTAAATCATAGTCCAAATTTATATACTTATATAGTAAACAAACACCTTATAATTAATCATATACTTTTATCACCAAATCCAAATCTAGACCCGCTCACAAAACAAACGCACTTTAAGTGTTGGCTAAGCTTATATGTTTTGACCTTATAAGCTTATATGAGGGGTTTTGATAAGCCTAAACTTTGTGGTTTATTTAAGAAAAAGCAAGCTTATATAAGGATATTATAAAAATACTTTTATACCACCAATTAATAATTACACTTTTTTTAACTACTTAAAGGTGACCTAGTATTAAGGAGCTTGAGTAACTATTGAGAGATCTCAAGTTCGACTCATGCTAGGTGTAAACAACTCTAAGTGGTCACATCGGCCTTCTTGAAATGGGCAGGGCTTTACTCAGTTTGAGTATGTGTTACGGTAGGCTCAAATCTCATGGATTAGTCGGCTAAAAGATCGGAAACCATGATTACCAAAAAAAAAAAAAAAAAAAAGATAAAAAAAAATTAAAAATACAACCTTTTAATGATCATGCAGTTTTTTTTTTTTTTTTTTTTTTTTTTTTTTTTTTTTTTGGTTGTTGTCATTTTACCTCTTTATTTATAACTAGACGAGTACCCGTGCATAGCAACGAGATTTTATAGCGGCAGATAATTTTATTGAATAAAAAAAAGTTTGTGGGTTATAAACTCAAAAATAATAAAAGTTTGAGGATTAGAAAAACCTGTTTTGACACGGATGGTTCAACCGGTTGAAACCGTTCCGGTCGAAAAAACGGGTCAAATTAAACCGGTCAACCCACCGGATTAGGTAAAAAACAGTCAAATTAAACCTGTCAACCCACCCGGTTTGAAGCAACCCGGGTCAACCCGGTTTTCGATGTGTATTAATAGTGTGTTAATAGTTTTCAGCTTTGCATATACTTTCTAAAAATAATGTAAGTTTCCTTAGATAGATAACTGAATTTTTAAGTTTTTCTGAAAATAATGTAAAATTCCTTAAATAAATGACTGAATTTTTAAGTTTGACCAAGATTAAGTTTTTCACCTTTTCATTTTGACCATTTTCTCTTTATAGATAGTATAGATAAGCTAAACCAAACATTTAACAAGGACTTACGAGCTCATGTATATAAGCCATAAACCACTTATATAAATTAAGCATAAACCCAAATTAATAAACTTAGCCAAACGCCCCTTAATAAGTTCATGCTTATTCACGCGGTCAAAAAACAAACAAATCTTATATACCGGTGACTAAGAGCATCCACTAGGGTGGTTTATTAAAAGGTCTAAGAAACTTTAAAGAGATTTATCATTTTGTTAACCATAGTGGAAATGTGTTTCATGCTTATGTGTAATGAAAAGGTCTAACATCTTGAACCTCTTCTAAATTTAATTCGTTGGTGTTTAGTGAGATTTTATAAAAGCTTTAAGAAGTTTATACATAGTAGAAAAAGGTTTATAACAAGAAAAAGGTTTATGAATTAATGATGTGAGATGATTATCACTATAATAAACCTTTATAAAGGTTTATCATAGTAGATGCCCTAAATTTCTGATTATAACAAAAAAATCCATGGCCATGCTTTATACTCTAACGCTGCGTTCTCGAGTTTTTCTAGGTGGGAATAGAAATGATGTGAAAAGAAGAGAAAAGAAATGAAAAGGAAAGGAAAGAAAGTTGATTTTATATTTCGTGTTCTTGAGTTGAAATGAAAGGAAAGGAAATGAAATAATGTTGTGTTCTCGAGTTGGGAAGAAAAGAAAGAAAAAGAGACATAATTACATTTATGCACTTTTAGATATGTTCATTTTATCATAAGAGTCGAATATGAGTAAATATTGAAAGTTATATTGGTCATTATATACTAAATAGTGCGATTGTAAAATACTTTCCGTCCAAATCCGCCCATATTTGGGCGGAAAATTCTTATAGGAAAATCACTAGAATTTTCCTATCATTTCCTTCCTGTTTCCTTTCCTTTCTGTCCAAAAAAAACTCGAGAACACAGTAAAATTTCAATTTCCTATCATTTCCTTTCCTTTCCTTTTAAAAAATAACTCGAGAACGGAGCGTAAACAAAAAACTTACAATGATTTTAAATTGTATAAATCCAAGTTAACTTTAAGATGTTATTAAAATGGGTAAAAACGGAGAAGGTTTTCTGTGTACATGTTATACTCAAAAAATGCGTTTTTAGTTTCGATGTACGCGGTCTAACCGGAATATTTCGTTGTTGTTTTCGACCCTTTTCCCAGCCGCCCTAATATGTGTAACAAGTGAGTTTGGACCCCTTGTGAAAATGTTAGGTGACTTGCCACTATGCTATTTGACAGGGTTCTTTTAGGTATAATTACTGGTGATGAAAAAAAAAAAAAAAGTTAAAACCAAAATCTCACGACAAAAGAAATTCTAATCCTAGAAGAACCAAAATGAAACTGTGAACATAAGTCAAGGAACCAAGAGAAACCTTATGATATCCAGGAACTCGTACATTACATGTTAAATATAAGCCATTCAGACGATATTTCATAAGATTTTATGCATTTGATACATTTCAGTTGGCTTTTGATTTGTTTCACCTGTTTGGTTGTTTTATTTTCGGTTATACGTTTTCACTAACATGTTTGACACATTCAACCTAAAACATGACACAAATCATCTCGTTTGTAGGCAAACGTCACATTCGCAACATTTACAAATAAATAATCACGTACAACAATAGTCTGATCAAAAAACCTTGACAAACCAAAAGTAATTCTTCAAACCTATGTCTCATAATAATAGTGTCCATTAGATGTTCTGTTAGAAATTAATCCTACTTCAAAACCAAGGACACTAGGACAGGGGCATAGGCTCACCTGCAAATGTCCCAAAAGCTTATTTCTTGAGCCGAGAATAACTGGGTGTGGCTCACGACTGAAGAAAGTTGGGCAAAAGATTATATTAAACAGAAAAAAGCCCAAGCTACAATAGTAACAATGCAGCAAAACATTTGCATACAATGCGTAAAAACCCTAAAAAAAACCTGCGTGATTCCTACAGCTTTCACCACTAAATAGACCCCTTCCCTATGGATTCTAGCAAAGCACAAATAATTTACCTAAAAAACGAGCTTCTAAATTTCGGGAGGAGTAAAACCGTTATTCTACTTAATGGTGATGTAGCGATTTGTACCATGTTTCGCCCAGTAGGTTCTTAAGTCAATAGGTGATGTCAGGTCATGACCTTGTGAAGCAAGTCGACTAAGCAATCTTGTAAATACACTCCCACTCATTTTCCGACCACCCATTCTTGAATGGCGTTTGTTTGGCATTTGAGGGAGTGGATAAACCGATATAGTTGTAGTACAACAAGAAGACTGCCATCCACCGCTACCCCATTTGTAGCACTGTCTTGCCACACCGGTACAAGAGCAGATGGGGATTGGCATTGTTCGCTGGTCAAAACTGATTTGTTCCACTAAGCCAAATTCTTGAGCATCCCACTCTGCTTTTGAACCGTCTGTTGTTACGTTCCAGTTCAAATCTTCACCTACTTTCTTCTGTTTCTTGCGTGATTTAGTCTCTTTCGTTGTTACTTTTGACCTGTTGACAGGTTCAGCTTGAACAGCAGTTAATGGAAATGCTTCTGTTACACGTGGTTCCCGCATATATGATGGTTGTGTATGGTGGTGGTGAGTTCGTTTAGCTCCTCGTTGGGGTTGGGGGTTCATGGTGGCTTCGTGGAAATGTAAGGCTGCAATGGCGTTATTTCTTTCTCTAATGGCGTCGTTTCGCTCAGCAATTGCTGCATCTCGTTGTTGGATTGCCATGTCACGTTCTTCTAATGCTGCTTTCTTTTGGGATAAAGCTCTGTCCCGCTCTTCAATAGCGGTTTTTCTTTCAGCTATTATGTGCATGAATTTTCTGTTCATCTGTACGGCGTTTTGATTTTGGTCCTTCATTTGGTATTGAGGCATCATATTCCACTACATAAAGCAAAAGGCGTTAAATTACTTAATTAAAGTGATCACAAAACCACATAAAACACAATTAGTGTTGTTTTTTTTAAACGGTCCATTACCAAAATGATAAATGTCCCATACACAATTCATCCCGTTTATGGTTTCTGTTAAGTCAATTTGACTAATATATTCATCTCTTTCTCCCATAAAAGATTCCAGCCGAAAGTGTGATTTTAGTGGATAGAACCACCTCAATGTTTTTATTTAAAAGAAGATATCACTATTATTATCATTAGAACACGAGTAATCTGAATTAGCAAATCATATTTTACATACTATGCGTTCATAAGAAAAAAATAAAAATCTTAGACAAGAAAGTGTTGAACCGACCTGCATATAAACTACCAGTTTTCACCTGTTACCCAACCCACCCATTTTGTCACATCTACATGACAGGTATCTGATAGCAATGCCCTCTTATTCAAGCTTTGCAAATATAAACATCTTGTTAAATTGCCAACTTTATTTATAATATCTTCATCCCTTCTTTTATTAAGTTTACTTCCAGATGTCATCAAGTTATATTTCAGGACGTTTCATACTAACAACTATACTTATTTAGTCACCATTTCCTAATTAAAAAAGAGCACAACTCGATTAAGTCACATCAATCAGTGGTCATCACAAAGATTATTAATGTGAATGATGTTACTCTACAATATCTCCTATTGATTGGTATATTAGAAATTTGCCTAATATGAACACTTGTACAAAAGTATTTTCCTAGCTAAACATTAATATTTTAAT
>JARVZY010007207.1:0-24029 GCA_030686995.1 Artemisia argyi | reverse complement strand
TTAATTTTTTCGGTTAATAATTTATTTCATTTGTACGTTTTTTGGCAATAGCTTTACTGATCAGATTGTTCGTTTAGGGACTATACGCAATGTCAAAAGTTTGGTAAAACTTTGCTTAATTTGTATTATTTTATTTGTTTGTTTTTTATATTTATTAGTTTGATTGGTTTGCACAATGTGTTTTTTAATTGTATTTTTCATTAAAAGAGGATTTTTAAAGTATCATTATTAATTAACAGTTTGTATAACTTGCACTATGTATTTTAATACTTGTGTTTATCATTAAATGAGTGTTTTAAGAATGTATATTAATTATGTTTCAATAAATTGTAAATATTGCATAAATACTTTTATTGCTGAAAATTAAGTTTTTGAGTTATTTAATGTTAGAAAATTATGTTTAATTTAGTTGTATATTTAGATTTTATATTTGTATTACTGAATTTTTAAGATTTAGTGCATTAAATACCTCAAAAATACTAAATGCATTATATTATAAGATAGTAAGATATTCTCATTATTTTCACTTCAAATCAATTATTCAAAATAGTAGGTACCCGCGCATTGCAGCGGCGGGTACCCTAAAATAAATGTTAACGACATCAAAAGGAAAAAGTGATAGCTAAGAGTTGTGAACCTTTCGGGCTCGAGCCCGTTGGCCTGTGCTCGTTCAGGATCGAGCCCGTTTACCCGTGCCCATTCAGGCTCGAGCCCATTTGGCCCGTTGCCCGTTCGGGCTTGAATATTTGTACAATGTGTTTTATTATTTGTATTAGTGACATTTAATGTAGGAATTGTGTTTAAGTCGATTGTACAATATGCTTGATAATTCGTATTTCTTATGTAATGGGTGTTTTAATAACTGCATTATTGTATTAATTCATCAGTTTATTAATGTTGGTAAATATGTTTTAATTAGTTGTACTTTTAGCTTAAAAACTTGTAATGCCGAATTTTAAGTATTTCTATTTAAGTTGTATTTAATGTTAGAAAATGTGTTTTAATTAGTTGTATTTTTAACTTAAGAACTTGTAATTGTATTTAATGTTAGAAAATATGTTTTAATTAGTTGTACTTTTAGCTTAAGAAATTGGATTGCTTAATATTAAGTATTTCTTTTTTGAGAAGGCCTATAATGGTTTATAAGATAGTATGATAAGTATTAAAATGTTCACACAAAATATACTTATCCTACTATCTTATAAAGCATTTAATATTTATCAAATAATTTATAAGACGAAATATTGCAATGCTTAATACTAATCTGTTTAAACTTTGCATGTTTGGTCCAAAATAATCGGTTAACCTACAGCCATTGTTTTACATATAGTTAGTCCAAATTGCTACATTCAAAGGCAGAAATTTACCACTTAAGAAAATGTTATAAAACTAACGTCAACTCTAAGTATAGTATTATCCTATATATAAATTCAAACCATATTAAGCTCATCTTAAAACATATTTAAAATTAATCAATCTGGCCTATAAATAAGTGTTACAACATACAAGTTTTAGAACCCCGTGCACGCACGGGGCTTTGGGTTTAATTTTTGTTAGATTAGTTTTAGGTGTTTTAGGTTTAAAAATATATACATTATTTCGGTTTTGATTTATGTTAGATTAGTACTATATTAAAAATAATATGATTTGTTATTTAATTATCGACGACCTCATTTATTGTGCCATTTACGACAAATATATCGGGGTCACTACAATGCTTTTTATTAGTGTTGTAGAAACTAGAAGAGGTTGAATAGTTTCACCGCTTCTTTTTAATTTTCTAAAGCGTTTCGCCGTTTTATGTCCGGTTATTTTTCAATTACAAACATGTTGAATTCTACTAGTTATGTGATATCAATTTAGTTACTAACAAACATAAATAAACAAGTAAAGTAAAGAGCACAACCAAGAGACGCGGCGATTTATAGTCGTTCGGCACGAAGCTCACTCTCCGTCCTACTCCACTCCCCGAGTACCACACTCGATAGTTATCAATCACTATATCAACACACTCCTTCAGGCGGAGCAATCCGTACACATGCTTACACAAGGCTTAACGACACTAAGCATAATGTCGAGTTCTAATCATAGCTAGAACCAATCTATTCCAAGGCCCACGTGGCTACACGAACAAGCACTCTTGTCCATCTTGAATCTTCACCCGATCCAAGTCTTCACTTGTTAGACATACTTGGTTCTTCACCCGAAACAAGCCTTCACACACACGACACACTTGATTCTTCACTCGAATCAAGTCTTTACACACTTATCACACTTGATCATCCCCGATCCAAGTCTTTACATAATGACTCAACAAATCCTAACCTACACTTTAGGACATCACTCTCCTCACAATGAATACATGAACTAATCTAGTTACAAGACATTTTTGAACTACATCACCATCCAAGCTCACACAAATACAATACTTGGAACTACATCACCATCCAAGTTTATACCCCATCCTCGACTCACACACAAGTCGGAAAACAATGATATGATATAAATCCTATCACGTAACACATGTTATGTTTGTGTGTGAACACCTATAACATCTCGAATCTTCATAATTGTCGAGAGTTCTTCTCTTGCACTTGACGGAAGAGGAAATCACTTACAAACATATACCGACATGTTATAGTAATCAAAGAATAAAAGGAACAAAGACCAGAAAGTTTTGTGTGTGTGAAAAGTCTTGTTTTTTAAGTGCAACAGTTCAGTATTAATAGGCGACAAGAGAGAGAGGGACGGTCCCGTAAATGTCAGACGGTCCTTTATCACTAAGGGACCGCCGGCCTATTTAAGGGACCGTTGCGACAAAACGCTCCGTTTTTGTCCTGACGTTGTGAAAACTTATCTGGTTCACGCTGAACTGATTTGGGGGGAAAACTAGTTGTTATAAAGTTTGAATTTGAATTTATTTTCTTAATAAAACATTTCTTTAAAAACACAAAAATACTTTTGTGAAAATGTTTTGTCAAACTTAAAAATGTAAGTTTAGGTGAAAATAAAATTCTTTGATCACTTAACTAATAACGGTATAAAGTTTGTTCATACCTGAAGTGATGTTGAAGTAGTTACGTAGAAGTAACGAGTTTCCTCGATTAAAAACTTATAAACCGTAACTTTACGTAACATGTCTTTATATTTTGTGATTATCAAAACACGAGAAGACCGAATAATGCGAATAACGTTTTTGAAATTATTTGTATTAACAAGTGTGTTGTTTGTAAAGCCGGTGTTTGTAATTTACAAAAAAAATATTATAAAATCGAGCTCATAATGGGTCTTTAAGGGCTGTACGATCATCATTTGGGCTTTCATAAAGGTTTTGTTTTAATATACATATAGAATGCTAATGCTGACCTTCTATTAAGTAATCAAATAAGTTAACTTGAAATAGTCATTTACTTCTCTCCAACAACCAACAAATTCTTTTTGTTTAAACACCTCTTATTAATTTTAAATCAATCGACTCACTATGATTCAAATCAAAAAACACACACATATGGTTATCAGAAAAGTATATTGTAAAAAAGATAATGAGATCATTGTACAAACTGGTGTTAATTCTGCTTTTGATTTAGTCAATTACCCAATATTGACTTAGCCATTTTGATCATCTGATTTGTCTGCTTCCACATGTATTTTTCTTTAATATGTGCTAATATGCTTAGTTGGGAGTTGTTCGTTGAGTTGTACAATTCCTGTTCCTCAAGAGACTTGGCTGAAGACATTTACAACAAAGAATCAAAAAAAAATTTCCCTTTCTTCTGCTTTGTTATAGAATCAGCTTTAATAACTTCAAGAGCTTGTAGAAGCCAAATGGTCAAACTCAATATCCCAAAAAATGATCCTACATCTCGAGAGGCTAGCATGCATGAAGAGATTGCTTTTGTTGAGAGGCTCAAGTGCATGACAGAACCCACCACTTTAGAAGAGGGGCTTTGCTTTGTTATAGAATCAGTTGTAAGAAGAAGTTATGAATGTTGATGATATTTTAAAGTTGTAGATTTAAAAATGATTGTGGTTCTGTAGAAGATATACTGGATTGAATTATAGGTTAAGAAGATGATGTTGCAAAAAGGCTAGGAATCGGATTTGATGATTTTCTAATTTTATCAGAAACGTTATGTGCTTATGAAGATAACATGTTTATTAGAAAGTCGATATATGTATTAGAAACACATGTTTATCAGAAAACTTACATTTAATGTATCAGAAACTCATAAAATATTTATCAAAAAGCTTATATTTAATGTATCATAAATGTATTAATTTGTATAGCAATATTAGAAATGGAAATTTTGATATATAAAAGTTATTGGTAATGTGCCTAACAGTTGGGGACACGTGTTAGAAACATAACTTTTTTATTAGAATCATAAGTTTTATTGCATTAGAAGTATAATAATTTGTATAGTAATAGCAACATAGCATGTTTATCAAAAAGTTTGCATGTAATGTATCAAAAATGTATTAGAGCTAATAATGGATAGCCAAAAACGAGTATTATGAATAATTATGATTGTGGCTATCCCTATACCTCAACCTCTCAAACTTTTCATTTTTTGTATTCCTCCAATTATAATTGCACTAAATACTTTGATTATGAGAGTCCATACTCGCTCAAGTAAGTAACTTTACTGATGGATTATTCAAAGTAACCAAAAAAAGTGACATTCATATACGGAGTAAAATATATCAATGAAGATAAATATGTTTTTTAAAAGATTGTATATATAACATGCATAATGTTTTCGGAGTTTGTTTACACCTAAATATCGCAAGAAAATTCCCAAACAATCAAGCTAATGACATTGTTATGGTTATTTTAATAAAGTATATCCATTTATATTTTTACGTACGATGTTTGTGTTGTGTTAATAACTTACTTTATATCGTTATTATATTTATCTCAAATACTGCAGGAATTTAATAATGACATTGTTTGTTTCAGTCTACACGTTTTCTAGGCGGCTACTATTTGATTTGATATGGTTGTCAGTTGTAATGACCTAACAGTCATTATTACTGGGGTGATTTACACCTGTCACATTTGTGTGTAACTTATCACATTATACATATGCATATTTAACATTTACATTTAAATATATGGAAAACATTAATTTTCTTTAAAAATTGTTGGTAAAATATGTTAACGTAGCTATTTTGTTAAGCTGGCGTCGTACACGTGAAATGGACTAGATACGTAGTAAGCTTTGACCACAAGGACTAATATTTTTTAGTGGCAAAGTAGTGATGTAATGAGCTTATAAATACTCCTCATGACTCTTCATGAGGGGTGTGTAAGCATTTGGTTATTAGTTTTATTATATTTCTCTTTCACCCCACCCTCTCTCTACTTTCTCTCTCTTAAGGTCTCATCATGTTCGTCCTAAATCACCAACCTAGACCTCCTGAACCACATAAATCAACCATGTCATCAGTCCTACAATTGGCATAAGAGCTATGGTGGTTATTGTGTTGATTTTTATAACGTTCGTATATCATTTTTTATGTTGTTTAACCCCACTTTTTGTGGATCTGAATTTTTTTTTCTTATCTTTAAAGTGGTAACAGCTTTCTCTCGTATCCATATGGTCAAAACAAAAGGTCATATGCTTTCATTTAAAGGTTTTCATAAACAATTTTTTTTCGTCCTTTGTTGTCCAAACAAGTTTATGATAACTCTTATCTTTGTGTGACTGTCTTTGTACCATAAAGTGAATTTTTGTGGTCAAATTTTTATCAGTTCCGTTTTTCTAGGGTTAAAGATTTTTGTTCGCTACATTTTTGCTCGGAAAAGGGTCGGATATGGTTGGAAAAATGGGTATGAATAATGAGGGTTTTGTTGTGATACCTTGGTTTTGCTAGACTTTTTGTTCGCAAAAAATTATGCTCGCGTCGCAAGATTTGCTGCAATAACAACTGCAATAGCAAGTCTCCTATAGTCAGTACTCTGCGACAGCAGTTGTGTGAAACTCTTATTACCCACGTTTTACGAAGAGAAACTCTGTCAAATTTAAAAGGAATTTTCCCTGATTCTTTTGAAGTTTTAAGTTACATTCATACTATTTCTTAGGGGTGTTCATGGTTCGGGAAATAATCCAAATAAACCGAAAACCGAATCGAACAAAAAAAACTGAACCGAATTTATCTAAACCGAACTAAAAATTCAATTTTCGGTTTGGATATAGTTTTGGCTATCTGAAGCGAAAACCGAATATATATATATATATATATATATATATATATATATATATATATATATATATATATATATATATATATATATATATATATATATATATATATATATAAGTGTGTGTTCATGTGGTGTACACTTTAAAATAGGATACAATAGGCACCAATAAAAAAGTGACAAGTGTCCTTTGTATTTAAAAAAAATGTGAATTAATTTTAATTTACTTGAGGGTATTACAATAATTTTATTTTTTTCACATAATATGATTTCTTCATTGTATCCCAACAAGTGGGGTAAGCCCGGGCGTTGCGGCGGGGTTTTATATGTTTTGTGTTTTTGTGTTTTGCGAGTTGTTTGGTGTAATTATTAATTTTGCTATGTCAATTACGTGTATGTTTGTTTGGAAACAACTAATATTGTTATTATTTTTTTTGCCCCGATTATTTGGCAATGTAGTTAACATAGAAAAGTATGTAATGGACGCGGTTTTTTTTATTTTATTTATTTTATTTTATTATTTTTTTTTTGACGGTGCTATTCGAATATGTTTATTTTAATTTTTTAATTTTTTGTTAGAGGTTTTAGCCTTTTTTTTCATATTTTTTTTTGTGAGTAACATTTTTTTTGGTGTATCTTAAAAAAAATATTAAAATTTTTATGTACTTTTATAATATCGTTTTTTGGTAACCCCGCGTTGCTGTGGAATTCTTTTGTTGCCGTTAGCTACTTAACGTGAAGTTAGTTACCTAGGACTGACTTTGCAATTGATGTATAACATGAAGATTCATTTATGTAAATTATGTGAGGATTAAATTTGCAATGAACCGTTGAGATGAAGGACAAAGTTCGTACAATTTTTTTTAAATGTTAAAGTAACGGTCGTTAGTTAACAACCGTCAAATAACTAACGGCTGTTAGTACTGTACAAATAGGACTGAATTTGCAATTAGTGTATAACATGAAAGACGATTTATGTAAATTATTTGAGGACTAAATTTGCAATGAACCGCAGATGCGTACAAATTTTTTTTAAAATGTTAAAGATAACGGTCGTTAGTTAACAGCCGTTAAATAACTAACGACCGTTAATATTGTAAAAAAAATTACTGTAAAAACCATTGTAGCAGCTACAGTGGTTGTTCACATCATCCTCCCCTCTTTTATATATATATATATATATATATATATATATATATATATATATATATATATATATATATATATATATATATATATATATATATATATATAGGGGAGGGTTAATGTGAGATCAAACTTAAAATTCTAAAAGTAAGACCCAATATGAACCGTTAGATCATTTTATTTGTGTTAGATGAGATTAACCTTAAATGTGTGACTTTATTATAATTAAATAGGGAGTCAAGGGTATTTTGGAGAATTCAAATCCAAATATGGTCATTTTTTTAACCTTTTTTCTTTTATTTTTATACTGGTGCACCTTTTTTTATACATAACTTGATACATAGGTCCACTAAAAATATTTTTACATTAATATATTTACATTAACAAATACATGAGACCATCTACTAATACATCAGGTACATTAAAAAATATAAATTATATTTATATTAACAAAATAAACGATGGACCACTAGAAAAATGTACTAATACATCACGTACATTTAAAAAATGTATTTACATTAATAGATACATCCGGTACACTAGAAATATAAAAACATCCCGGATACACCAAATTCCGGCGACATCGAAACACTAGAACTGATCCGTGATGCACAACAAATTGCTAAACTAACTCATTGAATCAACTAAAAAACAAGATCTATAACTGATCCATGATATACAATAGATTGCTTGGCGATATATTATCGGAACTGAACTCGTATGCACCACAAAAATGTAAACCGTAACCGATGAATCTAACCCGTGACCGATGATACACGACCAAAATCATGTCTGAAACATGAACTAACTAATAGACGAACCAACATCAGGCCGGAGACTACCAACGTCATGACTCGTACATGACAAATACATAAAAATTTGCTACTAGTTTCGATCTGCTCCAAAATCTGAAAAAAAAAAAAAAAAAAAAAAAAAAAAACGATAACATATATTACGCTCATATTTATCAAAATATTTCTAAAATACGAAGAAGACATTTTAATTGATTAATAACAAAATCATTGTAGTTGCTAAAAAATGTGTCACTAAAGGAATTCATTATTTTTAGATGGACAATATACGAGAAAGAAAGAATAAGTCACAATACAAGAGACAAGCACAATCTTGAATTTGAATTAAAAACCAGTTACCTACCAATCTTTGTCGATGTGACAAATATTTCTATGATTCTATCATATAAAACCACAATCATGAATATTTCTACCAACTGATCATGAATATCTTTGTCGATGGAAGGCTTGTTGTCGGCTTGTATATTTCTTTTTGTGAGATCTTGATTATGCATATAAAAATCAGATTATGCATCGTGTTGGGTTTAATCTAGTCAACAGTAACATAAATGAATCGGGATGGGTTTTTGATTATGGATCGTTTATGTAAAGTTTGTGTTTATAAGGGGTTTCGACAGATATGGAGGTTTGTAGATCGAGAAAAGCGTGAGTCGTAGATCGAAATATGGAGAGATGCGCCAAGGTTTTTTTGTAGGAGAAAAGATGGAAGATTTATTTTGGAGGAGGCGGTTGTTATGTGAAGTGAAAAAAATAAAATACAGATTAATGGTTAGGGTTAATTAAGAGGTAGAGAGATTTAAGGGAAGGTTCAAATGTCTAAAATACCCTTATGTGGTTATTAGTGAATTTAATTTTATTTAATTACTAATTTCCACATGTTACATGTTTATTGGCTTTTTCAAATATCTTATTTTAACAACTTTAAGCTTGATCTTATATGAACTCAACTCTCTCTCTCTCTCTCTCTCTCTCTATATATATATATATATATATATATATATATATATATATATATATAATTCCTATAATTTAGTAACATTGCGTTACAAAACAATCATATCAACGTCTTCCTTATTTTTTTATAGCCATCATTCCTAATAATTTACACGCATCAAACATAGCTTCCTCACATCAAACGAATTCATCACTACGTTACTTTACCCACACATTAACCAGATTCATCAGTACTCAAACACCACACACAAACGATCATACATAAATCAAACGATTATCTTACAAAAACACATCTAAATTTTAAATACTACATACCAATGCATGTCTTTCTCATCTTATCTTACAAAAACACATACATCTTTTATCTTTCATTAACAAAACCACGTTTGTTAAAACTTAGTAGTACTCCCGATTCACATTTTTAAAATGCTTAAAGTATATGTTGTTAAGCTAAGTCTATACAAAATCACATTTGTTGTTCAAAGTATAGTATATTCAAAAGAAAATGAAATTTGTTCACTTTACAACACAAACACATGTTTTCAAAATACATAATAAGTAAATTGGGTTTTTATTGTCGTAAGATATAGTCCTGTAACAGTGTTCACACATTTACGTCCTTACAAGTTTCCAGATATAAAAAAAATAGTGTTCATGAGTAAATCGTATCCGATAAACATTTCAAACATTGCATTTTTGGACGTGTACTAAAATTTTGTTTTTTGAAAACTAATTTAGTCGTTTGTTTTTTAACAAAATATATGTACTATCAAATTTTAGCATACAGGGCGTTTGCTTATGTGACTTTTGTCATACACCGCGTTTGGTTATGAAGTGTGACTGTGTCATACAAGGTGTTTGGTTTTGCAGTTCAAATATCCGTCACCAGAAAGAACACTCACTCACCTTACACCTCATACTCACCATTTACCCTTATCAATCTCACCACACTCCTTTTTATTAAATACACACTTCATACAAACAAACCACACTAATAACTTCACATACACTCACAAACCAAATAAATAATAAAAATTATGCATGGAAACCAAGTGGTGAACTACTCACCTTTGTGAGTGTTTTTCTTGCCTATTCACCCGTGAGTTTTGAAGGGCACATCAGCATTCACTAGCAGGGGCGGAGCCATATGCAAGGTAGTGGGGGCCGTTGCCCCCAACCAAGCTCTCGCGGATACCCAAAATACATAGGAAAATTTTTAATATTGGTAACAATTAGGACTTGTGCCCTCAGTTAAATGGTCAAAGTGCCCTCGACACTTGTAAGTTCACCAGAAAAACAGAGCTCTTTAATGTGGGAAGTGTTTTGCCGGCTGGAACAACTAGTCAGAAACAATGAAGAATAAAGATGTTAATGTGGGAAGAAAGAAGATGAATAATGATTGGTGATGGGTTTGTGTTGTGGGTCCGGTTATATCACGTGAAGTAAATATTAACTTTTTACAAAGTGAATTTAATATAAGATACTCAATATATTTTTTTTCTTTCTTTAATCTAACAAAAGTACTACTTATGTAGAATAGTTTTATTTCAAAACTTAAGTAGTACGACGTATTACTACATTAGTTTATTTGCATCTTTAAATATTGTATACTTGGATGTGTATATGCAGATTTATGAGTAACGATTTTTTGTGACTTTTGCTCGACTAACTTACGAGTTTCGGCTTATCACTACATAGAATTAAATTGATAGAGTCTGCATATTTTGATTTAGGGGCAAATTCATGAGTTCATGTATACGATTTTTGTTAACATTAGAGTTTTTTCAATTGTAACTTTTTAGCTACATATCATACTTCAATTTTTAAAATGTTAAGATTTTGATAAAATTATTACAATTGATGGTGGTCACTGTAATATAATTTGTACCATATTTGGTATGTTTAGTTTTTCGTTTATTTTAGTCTATAATAAATGTTAATTGCATCGAAATAGAGCACTTTTGTTGCCTTTATTCAAACCCAAGTACCCGACCCGACTTGCATGGACGCTGCAACAAAAACATCCTTATTGCTCGACGCCCCCCGTAATCATATTTCCTGGCTCCGCCACTGTTCACTAGTGAGTATCAAACTCACATTCAGACTTCAGAGGGCACATCAGCGCTCACTCGTGAGTATGAAACTCACAACACACTCACGCTTATTGATACAGACAGTCTTAATGATGTGGGTCAGCTTCATTTATTTCATAGGTGGTGAAATAAAGCTATGGGTCAGTTTGTTGATGATTCGTCCTTTTTTTTTTTTTTTTTTTTTTTTTTTTAGTGTGCCAAAATTCTATTTCCATGTATCTTTTTAGGGGCTCGCTATTTAACCATCTTTTTTATTTAGTAGGCTGCCTTAATTTATATTTTCGTTCCGTTTTCTTGGTAATAAAGGTGCCTTTGAAAAAAAAAAAAAAAAAAAAAGAAAATCAAATTTTGCTTATATAGAGATTTTATACCGGTCAGTACGTACAGTTTCGCGACCTAAAAGTAATGTCCAACATGGGGTACTTTAGAGCACCATTTCTAATATTCTCTTCTTCATCTTCGCACTTACTTTGGTTAACTGGTTAAGTTCCCACTTGTTGACAGTTTTACAAACGTGTCGTTTAAAAGTCCCCATAATAACTACTGCGTTTATAAATAGGCCATCCTGCGATTGTAGACCTCACCCAAAAACATTCAATTTGTTACAACAAAATGAAATCATTCATGCATTCTGCTAAATCTTTTCTTCTTATACCCATCAAGAAATGTTTCATCCATGGCGATTTTCATGAAATCTTTGATAAAATGACACTTATCGACCAACTTCTCTTCTTGGTACGTATGTGTCCATGTATGGACCTGACTATCAGTTGGTGGTTCGCAATTTCGAATGCATGAATGTTAACATATTCTTAATTAGTCGATAAATAAATTGGGATTTTAATATATAAATCGTTCTCATTATTCATTAATCATTTTTGTATCTGTCTATGTAGATCATTCATAGTGTTGATAAGTCAGGGATTGGATGGGACCATCTACCTGTGCTCTTGGGGATTTTTTACTTGGGTATCTGTCGACATCTTCACAACAAGCACAATTTGATCAACATTAGGAAAACTCGGGTTGCAGTTCGATTCGGTGCTGATGACGTTCCTTTCAGGACGACCAAGGGAATGTTCAATGATCATAAAGAACTTTCTGATGGAGCTGCCGGAGACCAAGGAACTTTCTTTGGGCGGAACATGCCCCCGGTTGATCAGAAAGATAAGGTATTTGGTTTAATTTTGCTAACAACCTTGTTTAAGCATTGCATATATAAAAATAAAAAACACATTTAATGAACTCATGTATTCCATAATTACATTTTTAATCATTTTAAATATGGTATGTGATGTTAAAAAGAAAGTTTAGAGATTATTAAATGATAATTTTTAAACATAAAATGCTTAAACAACACTCAATGATTTGTTGTTAGCAAATCCCATGAAAAATTTAATGATTCAAAATTCTAAAGCATGCATGGTGCAAATATTATTCAAAGTTATTTGTTCATGATGTTTTTTTAACTAAATCTACTACATGCGAGTATTACGTGAATCACTTAATTTCGAGATCTGTTAATAAACAAATAGCGATTTTCTCTTATATGAACGGAGTGATCATTATTAGGATACTTTCTTTATAAGACTTAAATGACAAACTTTTGAGTCCGACATGACAAAGACATATGTGTAGAGCGTTTGAAAATACACCTAAATACATACGATGATATGTGACAAACACATGTGTAGAGTGAAGACTAATATTTGTGTGGACTATATTTAGTTGTTAGTAATTAATTTAACAACTGCTCCAGCTACTACATTTACTACACTTCTAAGGTAATCACACGTTAAGACGACGGATATTTTGTTGAGGCGATGCATATCTTGGGATTAAAATCCATACACAGATAAAATAACAATAACGAGCTTATTAATTTAAGAAAAACAAGAAAAAAATATGATCTATGTCCGGCCCGATTAATCTGTTTTTATCGGTTCTGTCGGTCCTCTCAGTTTTGTTTTCGGACAACTTTTATTGGCAAGTCGAAACAGTGGTGACTCCGATTCTCGGTTGAACCCGTTGGTCTGGTCCGGTTTTTAAAACCATATATACCATCAACTTGTTTTCATATAATTTGTTGAAGCTTTGTATTTTTATTAGTTTGTATAATTATGCAATTTTTATTATAGTGTTTTAAAAATAAGAGGCAATTTCATTTATATCCTTGCAAAACTTCAATATTATGACAATATCTTTTAATTACATTGATATCATTTCAAACTTCACAAAATACTCATTTATATCCAAATATATAATTTTACAATAATAAATTAAATTTAATATTTAAAAATATAGTCCAAATATTAATACGTAAAAGGGAAAATATTTTAAAAAAAAAGTATCATACTTGACACAATTTATTTTTCTGGGTAGCGAACAAATTTTTTTACTTATAGGAGTACTTTTCTTTCAAATTCGTTCTTTTTTTTACTGAGAGATGGGCAAAAATATAATGTCACAAAATATATCAAAAAGACCAATTTGAAAGAAAAGTACCCGTATAAGCAAAACATTTGTTCGCTACCAATAAAAATAAATGATAGCAAGTATGATACATTTTTAAAACATTTGCCCTAAGTATAAATACAGCATTACCCTTCTTCCATAATGAA
The DNA here is from genome assembly GCA_030686995.1 of Artemisia argyi. Classification (NCBI taxonomy): domain Eukaryota; kingdom Viridiplantae; phylum Streptophyta; class Magnoliopsida; order Asterales; family Asteraceae; genus Artemisia; species Artemisia argyi. Next base: position 10,198 of record JARVZY010007207.1, on the reverse strand, counting down.
ACAAACTCACCTCATGCTTTTATAAGTGATATGTGTAATTTCAACTTGTATAATTTGTTAATCTCATTTTGTTCCTTTAATTTGTCGCCTAATAGAGGGTTCCAACTATGTTTGTATTTTGCGATGTTTTGTTTATTTTATCTTTTTTTTTTCTTTTTCCTCAAGGTGGATAATTTGTTAAATCACAAAAGATTTACTATAGGAAAATCCACAAACATTCCCTGTGAATATCCTACAGCCTCAACAACAAATAAAACATGTTATACTAGACAATAGCATTCAATCTCTATACTATACTTTTCTATATTCAGTATCTTTTATACTTCCTCACTATACAGACACTTTAAAGACTATAGACCATTTTTCCTCAACTTTTCTAATAGCAGAACTTTCCTGCACCTTCAAACTCAGTAGCCTCAATTTCAGCACTTCTGTGATTACTTTGATGAGATCAGCAGCATCTCTCTTCACTTTCCCAAACAATATGGCATTTCACTCTTGCCAAATGTAGTAACAGCAGCACTACATACCAGTTTTCTAATAATACACCAAATGCTCTTATTTGCATGCAATTTAGAGAAAACTAAGACAATTCTCCTCCAATCATTGGGGCACTTCATATTCATAAGGTTCTGCATTGCATCCCAAACCAGTTTAGCATATTAGCACTTGAAAAAGAGATGCTCATGAGAATCAATACACAAATCACACATAGCACATTTCATTAGGCTTCCATTTTAATACTTTGACTTGGGTCACCAGTTTTTCTTGAATTGCCATCCAAAGCACACATGAGTGTTTTGGAATAAACTGACTGAACCATATCAAAGAGTTCCATTCCACTTTCTGTACCACTGGCATTAAATCTTTTCACACATTGCTAGTTGAGAAACCCTTCTGTACACCAGCCCTGTTTATCCAAACTGCTTCATCATTTACACTACTGCATAACTATGGAACCTGGATATTATGAATAACAGGATATTTGATCAGCCATTCACTAGGCCACTTCCAAACCCCATCTTCAATCATATCATCATATCTGAAATGCACATTCCACTATAAGCCTAGCATCATAAATGTCTATCTGTGTTATGAACTGGTTCAAAGGCCCAATACTACACCATTTGTCATACCACATAGAGATCTTCTTTCCATCCCCAACTTTATAATGAATGTGATTATTAACTGTATCCCTCAAATTCAGAAGAGTTTTCCAGATACTACTACAATTATTATCCATTTGTTGCCTTTTAACTTCTCAACATGTATCCATTTAACCCACAAAGAATCTTTCGTAGCTACTAAATTCCATAAATGTTTAACCAATAAGACTTCATTCCACTTCTGTAAGTTTTTTATTCCTAGTCCACCTTGGTCTTTAGGAGTACAAATTACATCCCAAGCTACTTTAGCTCTGACCTTAACCAAATCCCCTTGATTCTATAAGAACCCTCTTAGTATCTTGTTTATATCATTAATCACTGATTTTGGTAACAAGAACACAGAGGTCCAGTACACTTGCATAGAAGCCAAAACTGATGCAATCAACTGCAGTCTGCCTACATAGGATAACACTCTATTTTTCCAATCATTAACTTTGCTTTTCACCTTTTCCACTAAAACTTTGCAATCAGTGATACTCAACTGCTTAGTGACTAAAGGTACTCCAAGGTACTTAACACGTAACTTGCCCAGTGAAAAAGGTAGTATTTGGAGGATGGTATTTTGCTTAGTTGCAGACAGTCCACCAAAGAACACTGTACTTTTCTTTATGTTAGGTTTAAGTCCTGAGGCACCGCTGAATTCCTCTAAAGTTTTCTTAATCACTCTAACAGAATTGATATCTCCATTGCAAAATACCAATAGATCATCAATAAAACAGAGGTGAGTAACTTTTAGCTTCTTGCATCCCCAATGGTACTTAAACTGATGAGAGTTCCTCACATTCTTTTTCATAATAAGTTTTAACACCTCCATCACAAGTGTAAACAAATAAGGGGATATTGGGTCTCCCTGTCTCAATCCTCTACCACCACTAAAGTAACCAACTCTCTCCCCATTGACATTCAAAGAAAACTTAGTGGTAGTCACACACACCATAATCCAATCAACCATCTTTTTATGAAACCCAAACTGCACTTACACTTCTTTAAGAAAATCCCAACTTATAGTGTCATATGCTTTTTGTAAATTAATCTTAAATGCACATTTCTTCCTAAATTGCTTTCTATTATACCCTCTTAATAGTTCTTGTGATAAGAGAATATTATCAGTTATTTGTCTACCAGCTATAAAGGCACTCTAATTTTCATCTACTAACTTCCCAAGCACTTTCTTACTTCTATTAGTAAGAATTTTACTAATGCCCTTATATAGTACATTGCAGCATGCTATTGGCCTAGAGTCAGAAACTTTTAAGGGAACATTAATTTTGGGAACCAGAGAGATTAGAGTAGAGTTTACCAATTTCCAAAAATCTTAGTGCAAACTTTATTTATCCCGGGGAATTTAATATGTGTCTCTAAAACTGCACATAAATGCAATTTCTCATCACTAATAAGCTTCTTTACCTCCTTTTGCTTATCAGAAGTACTCATACCCTGATGTTCCATGATGCAAAATTGAAATCCATATCTCTTTATCTGTTTTTGCTTTTTCTCAATTCTTTTTGGCTTACCAATATATACTCTATATCTATTTTTGTTTTCTCTCAATTCTTTTTCTCATAAATACTCTCTATCTATTTTTGCTTGCTTTCTCTCAATTCTTTTTGCTCACAATACTCTCTATCTGTTTTTGCTTTCTCTCAATTCTTTTTCTCACTATACTCTCTATCTGTTTTTTACTTTCTCTCAATTCTTTTTGCTCGCTAATACTCTCTATCTGTTTTTGCTTTCTCTCAATTCTTTTATCTCACACACACAATACAACTATCAATACTAACAATAAAATTCAAAAGGAAAAGATTATCCTTTAAAATGCAAATTGTTTTGATTAAACAAAAGTGTCACCTTTTGTTCCGTCAACTTCATTCCTTAGCACACTTTGCTCATTCTCATCCAATTCCTCTATCACATCTTCTAATTCTATGTCATTAGTTGCATCAATCAGTTCCATTCTATCTTTGTAGTACCTTTTCATGTGATCATTCCAATTCATAACCTCTGTTTCTGGAGGAACCATCTTATTGTTGATAAAACCATCAACTATTTTCCTTTCACTTATATCAGGAACCAAGTCATTCTCATCTACCAGTGAATTCGATAGTGTGAATCTGTTAGATCCTAATCCTGTATCCTTCCCTTTATTTTTATCCTTAGGATTTTCAGTCTGTTTTGTAGCAGTCTATTGACTTCTTTCCTTACTATTATCCAACTTACTACTGGATTCATTGCCTACATCAACAACCTTCTCTTTTCCTTTATCATTTGTCTTATCCTCATGGTTCCTTTTTTCGTTCATTCTCCTATACTCAAACTTGTTATTAGCTTGCCTGCTAGCATTTCCTTTTGAATTATTACCAAAAGACTTATTGCTAGCATTTTCATGCTTGTTCTGCCTATAGCTGTTCTTTCTACTGTCATTACCAACTTTTCTTACTTGCTTATTATAAACCTCATTGAAACCATCATCATTTTTCTATTGTTCATTATGTTTCTCCTTATCATCCCTAATAACCAGCCTGCAATTTTCTTTGTTATGTCCAAACACACAACAATGTTCACACCTATATGGCTTCCAAGCATATTCAACTTCTACAAGCTTTTTCATCACTATTCCTGCATCTTTTTTTCTTATAAACAATCTCAACCACATTTTTAGGTTCCTTACCAGCATCAAGTTCAACTAATACTCTAGCATATCCTAATCTACCCACCCTATTAAACACATCTGAGTAGTAACATCATCCATAATAAGAGGCTTGCCTAGGCAACTAGCTAGAGTACTTATCCCTTTAACACTCCATGCTTCCAAAGGGATATTAAGTAGTTTCACCCAAACTGGCAACTTCTTACGTTCAGATCTATCTAAACATACATCAATACTCCACCTTTGTACAAACATGGGCTTATTATTCACCATCCATGATCCATTACTAATTACATTTAGTATGCCATGTTCATCACTAAACTTGAAAAAGAATACACCCATGTCATTCACAGTAACCTCCTCTGGACCATATTTGTACCACATTCTCCTTAAATGGTACCTTGCTTAGTTTAAACTCATGTTACATCCAAGAAATTGCCCACATACAGTCCGATTCCACTTAACACTTCCTAACTCAACTGTTTCTTCATCAAACACTGCAACTTCATGACTATCCTCAACAATCTCAGTAGGAATCAATAACAGCTTATTATCTAAAGTGGCCTTTTTAACAATGTCAACCAGGTTGCCATTTTTCGCATTAGTATCTTTCACATCAACGTTTGCATTTTCTTTATTTGGGATAAACAATTCCTTTTCATTAATCTTATAACACACTGAATATTTTTTTCACTAAGTTGAATTTTTGTAAACTCGGGTTAAACAAAGGCAAATCAGTTCGACAATCTCCTTTAAAATTCAAATGGGTTTAAGACCTTTTATAAAACTGAAGGCGAGGAATTTTAATTTCATTTTGAAGACCAATAATATCTTGTTGTATTGTCCTTGGTTATGGTTGTGAACAATTACTAAGGCTAATGATTGTGATTTGGAATGAAAGAGAAAGAATGGTAAAACGGTAATACGTATTATTAATTAATATTAGTATAGTAATATATTATTAAAATGATACATTGGGTAAATATGTGTAATTTTAATATTTTAAAGGATATTGACGTAATATTGATATTTGTAAAGATATTGATATAATTTCAAAGTTTTTCAAGGATATTGAAATTCTCCCTAAAAAGAACATGTATTATGTATTTATTGAAGGTTTGTTACAAGTTTACAAATTTATGACACTTAATTTTTTAGTTGTAACTTCATTTTACATCTACAAACCAAACGCACCTTAAATAAGTTCCAATTCGTGGAAATGAAAACCATGTTGGAACTAATTTATTTTAATTGCTATCTACTTATGATGATGTTAGTAAGGGTTAATACTTAAAAATGTTACTAAAATTTCCCAAAAATTTGAATTAAGTTATTAATGTTTTTGTTTTTTTTTTCAACCGGGTTACTCATGTTTACAGGTTTTTTAAATATGTTACTAAACTTTGTAAACGATGAAAATCATTAGATTTTAAGTCCAAAACGGTCCTTGTCCTTAGTCGGGCTTCACGAAATTAGTCTCTAGACCGCTATTTCTCTTAGTTTGACCGTTTTTCTTACGTTTTCGTTCGTTTTCTTATTTTTTTCGTACGTTTTCGCCCGTTTTCTTCTGTTTTCACAAGTTTTCGTCTGTTTTCATCCGCTTTTATTCGTTTTAAACCATTTTTATATGTTTTTATTCAATTTATTCGTTTTCAACCATTTTTATTCGTTTCTAACTGTTTTTATACATTTGTATTCGTTTTCAACTGTTTCTATTCGTTTTCAATCGTTTTTATATGTTTTCGTCCGTCTTCATACGTTTTTATACGCTTTCACTAGTTTTTCTCACGTTTTCGCCTGTTTTCTTATGTTTCATACGTTTTCTTATGTTTTCGGCTGTTTTTTTACGCTTTCATATGTTTATACGTTTTTATCTGGTTTTATCTGTTTTCAACCGTCTGTATATGTTTTCAACCATATTTATACATTTTTGATCGTTTTCATACGTTTTCGTCCATTTTTATACGTTTTCATCCGTTTAAATGCATATAAAGACGGATTAAAACGTATAAAAACGAATGAAAACGGTTGAAAACAAATAAATACATATAAAAATGGTTGAAAATGAATAAAAAAGTATAAAAATGGTTTAAAACAAATAAAAACAGACGAAAACATATGAAAACACAAGAAAATGGCAAAAAACATATGGAAATATAAGAAAATGGACGAAAACGTAAGAAAAACGGTTAAACTAACGGAAATAGTGGTCTAGGGACTAATTCTGTGAAGCTCGACTAACGACAAGGACCGTTTTGTACTTAAAATCCAACGATTTTTATCGTTTACAAAGTTCAGTAACATATTTAACAAACCCGTAAACATGAGTAACCCGGTTGAACCAAAAAAAACTTTAGTAACTTAATTTAAATTTTTGGAAAACTTTAGTAACATCTTTGAGTATTAACCTATGTGTAAGTAACAACTCTTTTAGGGGGAAAAAAAACATTTTATATGTAGTTCACCAAATTAGTTACATATGCTTAAAGAAAATAGCTTTTGTTCTCGTATATATATAGTTTGATATGAAATGAAATCTAAAGTGATGATTACAATGACTGTAAATTTGTGAGATTTATTAACTAACAACATATATGATATCCAAGGGCAAATTATTAAAGAGCTAATAGAAAACAAACCACCAACTTAAATTGAGTGACCAAAATTGAAACAAGATTCAATAGTAATATGTGAGATATATAATTGTATTAACGCCGTATTTGTCTGCTTTCAGTTGTTGAAACCAGATCCCATGGTGGTGGCAACCAAGCTTCTAGCGCGCAAACAATTTAAAGATGACAAAGAAAAACAGTTCAACGTGATTGCTGCTTCATGGATCCAGTTCATGATTCATGATTGGATCGATCATCTCGAATCAACAAAACAGGTTCAATCATTATGTATTAATTTGTAGATGATACACGTTATTGATCCATATATAGTGTTCTAACGTAAACGATATAAAGCATGAATTACTAAACCATCTCCAATCATTTGCATTTCAGATCGAGCTTAAGGCACCTGTTGGAGTGGCTAGTGAATGCCCACTCAAATCCTTTAAGTTCTTCGAGACCAAATAAGTGGATACGGGGTTATATGATGTTAAGAAAGGTCATCGTAACATCAGAACTCCTTGGTGGTATGGTCTCTAATATGCTTTAAAAAATAATTGTTCTTTACTCGTACAGTCATACTTTATAATGGATAATGTCCTACAAAAATAAAGAGGAAATAATCTATGGCGGTATGGCCCAAATAAATAACAAGGATGGGAGTGCAGTATATGGAAGCAATACAAGCCAAGCAAGTCACGTCAGAACATTTAAAGATGGAAAGCTCAAAATCGCCGAAGATGGCCTCCTCCAACACGACAACGATGGATTGGCCATAGCAGGTGACGTTCGTAATAGTTGGATTAGGGTATCAACTTTGCAAGCCCTTTTCATCCGTGAGCACAATGCCATTTGTGACGCCTTATTGGTATGCATGTATTAACGCATCAATATATTTGCTTAAAAAATAATCTTTAATCTACTGTTAACATTTCTCACATATAACATACTTATGATAATTTATCAAAGGAATATCCTGATTTGGATGATGAAGATCTATACCTTCATGCAAGACTAACAACTTCTGCGGTCATTGCTAAGATCTACACTATTGATTGGACCGTCGAGCTTCTCAAAACTGACACCCTTGTTGCTGGAATGAGAATAAACTGGTAAATTACTTCCAATTAACTTATGAAATATGGTTATGTGTTTTAGTCAAATAATACAACATTGAATTCTTAAAATTCAACATAAGTTCTTAAATGGCCCAACTCAGGTATGGGATGTTAGGAAAAAGATTCAAGGACACATTTGGGCATGTTGGAGGAGCCGTTTTGGGAGGTCTTGTTGGGTTAAAGAAACCTGATAACCATGGGGTGCCCTACTCATTAACGGAAGAGTTTACGAGTGTCTACAGGATGCATTCTCTCTTACCCGATCAACTCAACATTAGGGATGTTAATTCAACACCCGACCCTAACGAGCCTCCGGAAGTAACTAGGAAGTAAGGCCTTTTAAATCTCAAAAGATATATTTGCAGAATATTATTCTGTATTTACTTGACAAATTTTATAAATGAATACTATAAAATTGTAGGGTTGACATGATAAATTTGGTTGGTAAGAATGGAGAAAAAGAATTATCAAAAATCGGGTTCACATCACAAATGGTATCAATGGGATATCAAGCATGTGGGAAACTTGAGCTATGGAACTATCCAGTGTGGCTCAGGAACATTGTGCCTCAAAATGTCGATGGTGTTGGATCGTAAACTTGATTTAGTCCAATAAAGACTTGACTATCCATAAAGCCCAAGCCCGTGATCAAGAAGCTTCTAGAATAACGAAGAATGGTATGGAAGCTTCTAGAAAGTCGTAAAGCTTCTAGAATGACGAAGAATGGGATGGAAGCTTCAATAAAGTCGTAGAAAGGTACGGAAGCTTCTAGAATGCTGTAGTAGATGATATCTACTAGAAGTATGTAGCAAATGTGATAGAAATATCTAGTGGTAGTTATCTAAAATTAGATAAGGATGATGATGTAATAAGAATTATCTAGACTATGTTAGAATATCCATGGAAGTATCTCGGTTCTAGAATCTTCCATGGAGTAGTATAAATAGATGTTAGTGTAATGCATTTGAAATGTACCTAAGCAAAGCTTAAGGAATAAAAGTTTCATTGTAAAAGTTCTCTAAGTATTCCTCTCTCTTTGTAAGCCTAAAAGGCCCTCGTGTTTTCCAACAAAGTGGTATCAGAGCTAGAAGATCGAGATGTCAAGTGCAATGAACTTGTTCCAATTTCCTCGTCTTACCAAAGACAACTATGGTAGTTGGTGCATTCGAATGAAGGCGTTACTCGGTTCACATGATGTATGGGAGATAGTAGAGAAAGGTGTCGAGAAAGTTAATAATGAAAGTTCGTTGAATGCCGCCCAAAGGGTGGAGTTGCAAAAGGCAAGAATGAAGGATCAAAGTGCTCTTACACTCATCTATCAATGTCTTGATGATGCGATGTTTGAGAAAGTTTCAAATGCAACCACTTCTAAGGAAGCGTGGGAGATCCTTCAAAATGCTTTCAAAGGAATTGACAAGGTGAAAAAGGTACGTCTTCAAACTCTTAGAGGAGAGTTCGAAAAGCTCCAAACGGGGGAATCCGAAACCATTTCGGATTATTTCACTCATGTCTTGACCATTTCAAATGAAATGAAAAGAAATGGTGAAAGCTTGAGTGACACAAGTGTGATAGAAAAGATTCTTCGCTCTTGCCACCAAGCTTTGATTACATTGTTGTGGCCATAAAGGAGTCGAAAGACATAGACTCTATGACCATTGATCAACTCATGGGATCTTTACAAGCCCATGAAGAGAAGTTGAAGAAAAGAAGGGGGAAAGAACCCTTAGAGCAAGCTTTATATTCAAAGGTCTCTTTCAAAGAAAGAGAAAAGAGCTTTCTACATGGAAAGGAGCAAGGAAGAGGACGCAGTATTTTTCGAGGTCGTGGTGGTTTCCAAGGCCGAGGACGAGGAAGAGGAAGAGAAGATGTCAACAAAGCAGATGAAAACCAATGGTTTTCATATCGAAGAGGTCGTGGGAGAGGCTTTCAGTCTCAAAGAGGAGGTACAATGAATGTCGCAAATATGGTCATTATGACAATGAATGTAGTAGCTCAAGACAAGTGGAAGAAGCTAATCTTTTGGAGGTAGAAGGCAAAGATGAGCTTACCTTAAAAAGAAAAAGCTAATCTTTTAGAGGTAGAAGGCAAAGATGAGCTTACCTTGCTAATGGCAAGACATGACAAACAAGAAGAGAGGATAGAGCCATGGCATATAGATTCCGCTGCAAGTAAGCATATGACGGGTGAAGAAGACTTGTTCGTGGAGATGGAGGAAAATAAAGGTAATGTCACCTTTGGAGATGAATCAAAGGCACCAGTGAAGGGAGAAGCTAAGTGCTTAAAGAGTTGTCTTAAGGATCATTCGTAGCTTTGGCACATGAGGTACGGGCACTTAAACTTTGGTGACTTAAAGTTATTATCCTCAAAGGGAATGGTGAAAGGGTTAGATCAAATTGATCATCCAAATCAATTGTGTGAAGGATGCCTTCTTGGGAAGCATGCTAGGAGTTCGTTCCCAAAAGAAGCAACATCAAGAGCTAAGGAGCCTCTACAAATAATTCATATGGATTTGTGCGGTCCCATTACTCCACCCTCTCATGGTAAGAATCTTTACTTCATGCTTTTTATTGATGACTTTTCAAGAAAAACTTGGGTGTATTTTCTGAAAGAAAAATCCCAAGCTTTTGAAGCTTTTAAGACATTTAAAGCTATGGT
>JARVZY010007206.1:0-24029 GCA_030686995.1 Artemisia argyi | reverse complement strand
AAAATCATTCATTCAGTATTTACCGATTCATATCATTAACAAAAGATTCATTTTTATGTGTTTTTAGTAATCAATTACATGTTATAGCTAGCTCGTGATGCCACTATTATAATTAAAGTACCATGACAATCATATAAATTAAACAAATCAAGTAGTCACATATGCGGAAGTGAAGGATCTGTATAACATTTAAGATTAACTAACACATAAACAAGAACGTACATTTGGATTCTAGCTAAACAAGAATCGCTTCAATAAACCTTGAATAATTGGTGAACCCTAATTATGGTTTATAAGGATCAATGATTAACCCCTCACCATTTTGTTAATCGATCCAAGATATTAACTATAGTGAGTTAATACCACGTTCTTGTACACACGAATTATAACGAATTAATGTGATTGCAAGATCAAATTAAACACAAGATTTTTGTTAAAACAAAAATCGATCCAAACTCCCAAAGGGTTGTTGGTCGATCGTTTAAACCAAAAGATAAGAGAGAAGAAAACCAATTTAGGGTTATGTGTGCAAGAGTGAAAGCAAAGACCCTTTGATTTGTATATATACTAGTAGTAATCTTGGAGGACAAGTTTGAGTTGGGTTGGGTTCCCCTTCCCCCCTTGTCGACCTGCCATAGACCCAAGAAGGGTCTTCCGGATCCTTCTTGGCATCTAATTACAAACTAGTCCCTTTCCTTTGCGTCTAACGTGTGCAATCCCTTGGTCTCGGGTTCGAAACTAGACATGTACTCATTAATATTTATCCACAAACTCTAACAATTACTACATGAAAAAATGATCAAAATTGCTTCTAAAAATTTTGTTGCTATTGTTGATGAATCAAAAGTTTTTGAGTATATTGGTGGGAGTGGTTTAGCTATGCTAGTTGAGATCTTGCCGTTTTGTTGGAAATTTACGTTAAGAAAGATGGAATTGTTGTTTGAGGAGGCTGGTTGTGTTGGGAAATTAAGAACGTGTGACGAAAATGGGGAAATAGTTGTGAATGATAATAAGAATTATACAATTGATTTGTATTTTAAGAAAAGTATTGGGGATCTAAGATCGAGTTGCTAGTGATGCTATATTGAGGATTCCTGGTGTTGTTGATCATGGGTTGTTTATTGATATGGCTACGACTGTGATCGTTGCGGGCGAACAAGGTGTTAAGGTTAAGAATAAGTCTTAGAGGTTGATTTGATATGTTCTTTGGTACAACAGATATGCAAAATCATATATTTATGGTTATAGTTGGCAATGCGTTCAAAGCCAAACACTGAACTTAAATAGATGTAAACGTTTTTTGGATTTGAGTAGTTAGATAACAATATAAGGATATGAATTATTTAATTTGTTCTTTGTTATAGGTAATGTTAGAGGGGATAGTTTGTATTGTTCTGCAGTTGTTAGTTTTACATAGCGGGGATTATTTGCCACATATCTTTTTTTCCTTCAATATCAAATCTAAATGTTTATTTAAAGGTTCATTTATGTGTTTTGGTCTTGTTTTCCACCCTTTGGATGTTTACAATTTGTATAATGTGTCTTTATGATGCTAGTCTTGGGATCATACTTGCATAAGCTGCATTTTATCCTGTGATATCTGTATTAAAACAACTAATCTTTAATGTTATGTACATATATTTCATGTAGTCATCGTTCATATTAACGTTTAACCAAGTGAAATTGGCGACAAATAAGCTCTTAAGCGTTGGGTTAAACATATGTGAGTAATGCAAAGTAAGAGATGATGTTGAGTTGTTGAGGCACTTTTAGCTGTCAAGTTATTTAGGCTTGATGGTTAATTACTTTGAAATATTGCATTTGGACCACAAAGATTCGATTTTGTGGATATTGTATAACATCAATGTGTCGCTGAAACTTAATTAGATTGTTGTGAGTTTGACACATTATGCATGATGAGATTAGATTGTTGAAACTCATAACCAGATAATCTGTTTGCATAAAGGCTTTTGTGATCATGAACATGGTTGTCACCTGGTCTTGAAGTGGCATTACTTTTAAACCCCTGCCGTTTAAACTGCAAAAGCAGTTTGTTTAATGAAAATAAGCCAAAGACCAAACAATTTGATATACTGAATTAGTTTCTGTATCCCACATCAGTCGACTGAGCTAAGCAGCCAATGTGATGGTTTCTATAAAAATAGTGGTCCTGCTATGCAATAAGCATACCTTTCTCGGCCTTTTGGCTAAGATCAAGTGTAGTATTTGTTCTTATCAGTTTAATATCTGATATGTGAGCCATTGGCTCACTCGATATTAATCTTATTTTTGAAGGGCGGAAGACCTAATGCAATAGCTTGCTATTGGGGTCTCCAAGATCGCCTAGGCATTGCACTATTGCCTTGGCCTGGTCACCAATCTAGAGTTTTAATTTTTATAAATTGCTATTGGTTGCTTCTTGAGTCAGCATGAGGCCTTGAGTTGAGTTATGCAAGTGTTTGGCTCGAGTTGATTGTTGTTGATACAAAAGTTGGGCGTTCCTGATATGGGCTCTTGCTCTCGTACCAATTCAATTCTTAATGCTTGAAACCTGCGCACTAAGAAAATAAACAACACCGTTAGGCTTATCGTGGGATTGTCTCCCACGATTAGACTCCGGCGTGAGAGTAAGTAATCGGTTTAGGGTTCTCGTAAAGAGTTTTAGGGTTTGTGAATCGTACCTTCAATGAGAATTATGTCATTCCTTATATAGGCGCAGAATCCTTGTAGGGTTCGTGCTCCTTACGTTTCGCACACATGGTGCTTATCCGGGTTAAGGATATCTATTCCATATATATAAGATCCTTATCTATACCGTATATAGTTTGGTTGGGTTTGCGTGAGCCCACTCCATTATTAATGCGGCCCAAGTTATAATAGCCCACGCATGGTGGTTATTGGCCTTAGTAATGTTTATCATTTGGGCTCGTGGCCCATATATAGACTATACGTCATCATGTCCCCCCAGTCTAGTGTGCGCGGCTCGTAGCCGCGGATGCTAGACTAGTTGCAACAGCGGTAAGCGTGGCGGGAGAAATTTTGAATATTGCCGCCCAATATTGAGGACAATGTACCTAGTCATAGATATTTCAAAGAAATGCCTCGAAAATCGGGGGGTTGCGTCCACGTGTCCCTTGGAAAACGAGAAAAAGTGCATGTACCGTTTCGGATTCTAGCCACACGTTTTATGAGTGGGATCCACGTGGCCTTCATCTAGGGTTTTTTGAGTGCTTATATAAGAGTCACCGCCTCCATTTACCCAAAACACACAGTAAAAACACCTATTCACCATTTCACTTTTCTTCAAAGCTTTTTGCAAAGGAAGTAACTGTTTGAGTAGGTAATATCGTGTGCGTATTCTAGTAAATACTTTTTTAAAATGGTTGCCCAATTAGAGGAGTTTCGGTCTGCGATGAGTGAGGATGATGTGCGTCAGTTTTCATCTGACTACTTCATTCCTCTGGATGTGCATCCAGAGGCTCCAGACGTCGATGCGTGTATAGCTGATTTCCCCGAAGGGAAAATAGGCCTATACACGCGCTTTTTTGAGTACGCTAATTATCGCGTACCTATATCCATTTTCTTGAGAAATTTGCTCAATTTCTATCGTCTTCATATCTCACAGCTGCACTGTATAGGTGCGGCGAAGGTATCGAATTTTGAAGTAAACTGTCGTTTACTTGCGATAGAACCGACCGTTGACCTATTCCGCGCATTCTACCACACAACGTGGTCGCATGGATGGGTATCCTTTGCGAAGCGCGCGGGGAGCCTTCAGTGTTATACCGAGAAGGTAGACTCCCTGAGGCATTAGAGGGAGTATTTTTTCTGGGTTGATGATGTGGTGTTTCCATCGCCCTTTGAGTTTTATACTCAAGATACGTTGCCGAGGGATGGGCGCCCCGCACCCGGTTCCTATAGTTTGGCCGATGTGTAGACCATTGATGCCAACCGCATCCCCATTAACCCTTATCCGGAGGAGTTTTTGGTGCATGTGGGGTTGAGTCGCAGCTATTTCGGGGGTGTTGACAATGTGCCAACCTTCATTGATGAGGAAGGCCAGGGTAGGTGTTCATCCCTTTTGCTTCTAATCATGTAAGTTTTTCTAATGCGCATGTTTGATAACTAATCTCTGCTTTTTGCTGTTTGTTCCTGTGTGCGCAGAAATGGATTTGTTTGCGGTAGTGAAGCTGGAGAAGCCAAAGCAGGTGACCGTTGGCGTGCGCCCTCTGAGGGAGAACGAGCAGCCGCTTTTGGAAGCGACCGCGGGTCATCTGACTGTGTTGGGGCCTGTTGGCCACGAAGACTCGCCGCCTCTCCAAGTTACGCCCGTACAGAGCGTGGCGCCAACTGTGGAGACTGCGTGTGTGGAGGAGGTGCACGCTGAATCTTCGGATAGCGTGGAGATACTAAAACCCGAGGAGGTGTTGAAGCCTGGGGAGGTAGCGCAGAAGCTAAAGCGCAAAGGAGAGGCTGGTGGTAGTGGTACTTCCAAGAGGTGGCGCTATCTTATTGGAGATGCAGAGTCGTCTGCGGAAGAGGAGACATCCGCTCCTGGCGCGGATAAGGAGGCTGCAAAGGCCTCTCCCTTTCTGTAAGTAATCTGTCTCATGCTATGTATTTTTCTTTATTACTTTTCGTAATATATACTAACTGTTTATCCTTTTTTTTTTTTTTTTTTTTTTTTTTTTTTTTTTGTAGCGATGATGCCACGAAGGATGATGGGGCCTTCGTGGAGACGGTGGTCCCTCCTCAGAATGAGAACAGGGAGGAGGGAGTAAAGGTAGATGAAGGCGTATCTGCACAGCAACTGATGGTTGAGTTGGCTGCTACTGCTGCGCGTCAAACTGAGCTAGTGGCTCAGTTGAAGACGAGGTACGTCGGGGAGAGTAGCACTCTCGCCCAAAAAGATGAGGAGATAGCTGTTCTCCGTGCGCAGCTGGCTGAAGCGCAGGCGGAAGTGGGGTCCTTCAAGGTGTACACGGATAAGGTCACGAATGAGAAGTTGACCACGATGGCTGAGCTGGAGCAAGCGTGCGGACAACTTCACCAGTTCAGGGCCAACCTTACTTGGGCGGTAAGGTATCTTGAGGAGAAGAAGGAGGAGCACTTTGCGAACATTGCTGAGTTCAAGGTGCGTATGGAGAAGATTGTTCAGGCGCAGGAGGAGAAGCTGCGTGGCCTGAGCATAGAGTATGATGAGGAGTTATACCCTCATTTGATGTCTACTATAGCTGAGCGCAGGTACGTCCTTTCATCTTTTTATGCAATGTTGCCTTTATTATTTTTGTTGTAATGTTTCTTTTAACACAAGTTGTCCTTGTTAATGTAGGTGGTTGATCAGTCATGGACTGCGCCTGGCTGCTATGGGCACCTTGGAGTCCCAAGAGGTGTTGGGGGCCTTTGGGAAGGTGGTGCAGTGCGCTGTGGAGCGTGGAAGGTCGCAGGCGATAGAGGAGCTCCATGAGGCCAAGGCGTTGAATGTGGCCCTGACTGAGGTGCCTGGCTACAACGCAAGTGCATACGACGAGCTGGTGCAGGCCATGGAGGGGATGAAACTTCTTGAGCTTCCTCACATTGCGCAGTTGGAGCGCGACCAGGATAACCCCATAAAGGTAATTTTGGAGGGGTTGACCCTGGAGCGCCATATTTTGGAGGATGCCGAAGCGCAGCCGGACTACTTCCTCAAACCCGACGAGTCGCAGCTGCAGGTGTAACACCCCCAATTTTAAAATATTTGCAGCGGAATAAAGATTGGGTGTTACTTCACAGCTCATAGTTTTTCAGTAAAAATGATTTTCTAAAAACATTTATCGTTCGAAGTTTTGTAAATATCAGAGTTTTAAAAATGAGGTCCCAGTGGTTTTTAAAATTTGTTAAATAGGTTTTCGAATGATAATAAAATTTTATAGCCTTTGTGAGAATTTCGTGCTCTTCCGTCCCATCCTTGCTCGTTATAGACCTGAGATAAACATGCTAAAAGTCAACAAAAGTTTAGTGATATTCATAGGTTTAAGTTTAAAAGATTGAACACAAGTTATAAGTGATAATTGCACCGTCATACAATTATAAGTTAAAAACAGTTGTTATTGCATTAAGCTCATGACGCTCAGCCGATTAACAGATCTCATCACGAATGATGGATTATAGTAACAGGGGGCCCTCAGGATAGGTTCTTGCCAGTAACCTATTAGATTTCAAATAAAGTGCGTTTGGTTGTTTTCTCCAATGCCCAAACGGGGATGGTCAATCACTAATAGATCTATCCACAATTATTTACGTTCACCTCTCTGGGTGACTAAGGCTCATGATATGAGGGGCTTTTAGCAAGGAAAGGTACTTAAGCAATAACGAGAACAGGTAAAGCATACCAAGAAAATACTTGTGTTCAGTTTGTAACAACTAGCATGTATCCCCCTCGCAGGGTTTATAAAACATTTAAACAAGTAAAGGCGATGCTATGAACTCACCTTAGTGATTTAGTGAATAAAAATATCGATACTCAGTTTGCAAAATGGTAACGGCTCCACACACGACCTAGATAATATATGGCATGTTTTAGTGTTTGATAGTCTTAGAGTTTTAATCGTGAGTAGTTTTTAAATGCATGATTTGTTAATTTGACGTTAGTAAGACTTTTGGTTTTTATAGTATATTGTTCGTTTAGTTTAGTTATATCTAACGTAAGGTTTAATAATAACGATAGTTTGAAATAAAACGTAACGTTTAATAATAGTAATAATAATAATAGTTTGAAAATAACGTAACGTTTATTAATAAAAATAGTAATAGTAATAATAGTTTTAAAATAACGTAACGTTTAATAATAAAAATAGTAATAGTAATAATAATAATAATAGTAATAATAGTTTGAAAATAACGTAACGTTTAATAATAAAAATAGTAATAGTAATAATAGTTTGAAAATAACGTAACGTTTAATAATAATAATAGTAATAATAATAATAGTTTGAAAATAACGTAACGTTTAATAATAATAATAGTAATAAAAATAATAGTTTGAAAATAAACGTAACGTCGCTACGTGAAATTGTAAAAATGAAAAGAAAAAAATAAAAATATTAATTTTATATATATGGCCCTTGTATTTTCTAAAAATTTACACTTTTTACCCTAACGGCGTTAGCGTTACGCCGTTAGTCCAAAATTAAATATATTTACATTTTACGTCCAAAACTTTATATTTCTTACACCTTTCACCCTAGAGTTTATAAAAATCAGTTTTCACCCTTTAATTTACGAAATGACATTTTATACCGAAACTTTGAAAAGTTGACACTTTTAACCCAATTTTTGTAAAATTTGCAAATTTAGTCCAAACCTCACTAATTTCAAAACTTAATGTTTTCATTTCTTAAATAGTTTCACAACAGCTTATTGAGCTTATTCTACCAGCTTATTAGTTCGAAAAGTTAATTTGATAGCTTATGGGCTTTTAACGAAATGTAAGGCCCGTTAGTGTTTTTAAATCCAATGGGCCTACGGGGTTTTTGGGCTAAGGTTAGAAGTATAAAAACGTTGCCAAACTGCTTATTACTTCAGCTTATTTGATCGGCTTATTTTGAAGTGATTGGGCCTTAAGGCCCAATCGATACAATTTAATTTTTAAAAACAGTTTCTTGGTCGATTTGCTTTTGATCGATTACTAGGTCCTATCGTGACTTTTATTATAAAGTTTTTATACGAAAATGATTGTTTGTCATGAGGACTATTAGTTTGTGAAATAAAATGGCATGCTTGTTAAGTAAAATTTAAAGATGTACGTGCGTTTTGGGCTAGCACGGGACGAGTTTTTATAAAAACAAAGACTTAGAAAATTTTAATAGTTTTCGATACTTGTTTGTATACGTTAGAAATGTATTCTAAAATAGGTTGTACGTAGCTTTTTAGTTTCAAAACTCTACATAGTTTATTTGTTAAGGTGTGAAATATATAGACGAACGTAAAATATATATATGTTGTATATTTAGTTTTCGAATAATGAGGTGCATTTGTGTGTGTCGCGTATAAAAATGATGTAAATGAAAGTTTTATTTAAATATTGAAAAGAGTTTTGTTAGGAACTTACGACACCAAAATGGTGGGTAAAACAAGACGTAGAGTCGAGAAGTGAGTGATATGAGTACGTAGTGTGATTGTGTGCTCGACCAAGGTTCACAAACAATAACGTGTTTCTCCTAAACCCACACGAAGGACTTGTGCTATTGCCAAAGCGATTTGAAACAGCAACTAGAACTAGGGACTTAGTTTTTGTAAGTTTTGGTTTGTATGAATGTGGTAAACGAATGCATGCATGCAAGGTGCTATATATATGGGTTTTTGAGTGTTCTAGTGACTAAAATTAATGGGATGGGATGTTGGAGTGTGGCATGAGGTTTCCAAAAGTCTTGAAAGTGTAACATGTATCTTGGCTCCTAGCTTGTCGACATACTCCATTGTCAAAAAGGAAAACGTGTGATAGTATTATATATATAGGATTGTACGTCTAGTTTGATTTTAAAAAGCATGTAGTACTTGCCTAAGATTATAAAATAGATGTTGTGTGTGCATGAAAAGAGGAAGTACACTTTTGTTTTCAAAATACATGTCGACTACTTATTTATTTTGTAAACGATTTGCATGTTCGGCTAGGATTGGTGATGAGGGATCAAATGTAATATTTAAACGTGAGTTTGAGTTTAGAAATGGTTTTAGAACTTAATAGAAGCAAGCAGGGTTCAAAACGGTTTAGTTTTGGATTAGTTGAAATTATATGAAATCGTTTTTGGACAAAACGTTTTGCCTAGTAAAAAGGTTGTTAGACTCGACGTGGGAAGCTAAAAATCGACACTCTAATTGTTGGCTAGGGGAGGAATGAGTATGTGTAAAAATATAGGGGTGTCGTGTGTAGGATTTGAGCATACGAGGCTCGTTTCTAGTCGTCCTAGTCGAGTGGAATGAAAACAAAGCAAAAGGGGAAATGGGCTAAGTTTACTTTGGGCCGTGAATAGTAACAGGCCAGGAATTGTTTTTGGGCTTAATGTGTAATTAAGGGTCCGGTTAGGGTAATTATAATTAGTAAAATTTATAAATTATAGTTAGTGAAAAGTTTAGAAATTAATTAGTGTGACATTTACGTGAGTCCGAGAGTGAATAGTGTTTTGTGAATAGTAAAACTTTTGAAAAACATCTCAATATCACTAACCGACTCCAAAAATGATGAATAGTGTTTGGTGAATAGTAACTGATGAATAGTAATTTTTGAAAAATGTCTCGAAAATGCAGGTTCGTAACGAATAAAAGAAACTTTTAATATTCTCGCGATTTTAGACTATAGTGGTACATGTGTGAGCATCGTTCCAAGCAAAAAGAATCATGAATATCGTAGTGATTTTAAGTAACATAGCATATTTGATAATAAAATATATAAAAAAAAAATTGTTATTGGTAAAAACGTTATTAATTAACAAAATGATATATTAGTCTTTGATTTACTTTTATTATTTATAGGGAAATTTACGGGAGTTTACAGCAGGTTCCTGTGTTTGCGCAGCCTCGCCACATGATGAACCCATTTGCTCTTGATAAGGAAATTTCTCTGAAAGAGGTGTTGGACCGCCACGCACAGAGAGCTGCCCAGAAAAAGGGTATTAAGGGCAAGACCGTCCTATGCGGTGTAGGCGCTGCATATATTCCCAGGTCTGATGGGGTTCCTGTGAGTGTAGCGACTGTGTCGCCTAAGGATGCCTTGCTCTTGAGAATGCTTCAAGAGGCAGGAAGTTCTGCTGCACCGGAAGATAGCCCTGAGCATCGCCATAGTATATAAGCTGTTTTGTAACTTGTATATTTATTGTATAAATAACGAAGTGTATCTTTTTCATGTTATAGTAGTTGTCTTTTGTGTGTAAAAAGATTGAATAAGATACTCTTTTATGGTTAAATTAAGTGCGTGACTTAAGATAAATAAACTTGCTTTAATTTTTGTTGCGAAGTTTTGTTATTTGGCCAAGAGTCTTGGCTCATTATTTGCTAAGCTTCGTACAGTGTACTTTAATATTTGCGCATCCGTCGTGGGCCGCGCAAGGTAAACTTACCTCAACGTCTCAAAAGTAAGGCGCTTAGCAAGGATGCGTGATCCAATGTTGACGGGTTTGCAACCCTCTTACTCAACGAGTGAATTAGTAGGTTTACTCATCCTTTATGCCTTCGTGGGTCTTAATTAGTGCATGCACGCCATGTAGGCAAAAATATAATATAACAATATTGACATATATAAGAATGTACGCAATAAAGTGAAATGCGTTATGGAGTTAGCTAGAAACCATAACATTTTATTGATACTTGCAAGTTTTTGAAAAAAGTAAAAGACAATTCCTAAGAAAGAAAAGAAAAAACAAACACTTATTGGGCACATCCTAAAGTGCAAAGTTGTCTGTGTATGGGCCGTAGCCTTTCCTAAAGATAGCATCTTTTAAGATTGCAGATATTCCAGGTGCGTGCTAGGTCGTGACCTTCTATGTCACGTAACCTGTATGCGCCACTGCCTAGCGCATCAGTGACCTCGTAGGGTCCTTCCCATTTGGGTCCGAGCTTGCCTGTGTATTCTGCATGACTTGCGTCATTGGCGCGGTATACAAAGTCTCATGGTCTGAAGGAAGTATGTTTGACCTTTCCATCATAAAACTTCTTCATTTTTGCCTTAGCCTTTGCTTCGCGTATAGCTGCGCGTTCACGTCTTTCTTCCAGTAAGTCCAAGTCTATGCGCCGCTCCTCGTCATTTGTTGTGACGTTGACCTCTGCTGTTCGTATAGTTGGCATTCCTATTTCAGCTGGTATGACGGCTTCTGTTCCATAGACAAGGGAGAATGGCGTGTCTCCAGTACTGGTTTTGATTGTGGTGCGATGCGCCCATAAGACATGTGAGAGCTCGTCCACCCACCTTCCTTTGTGTCTGTCAAGGCATGCTTTTATTCCTTCACCTAGACTTCGATTTGCTCGCTCAACCAAACCATTGGTTTGTGGGTGTTTTACTGAAGCGAAGTGTTGTGTGATGTTCAATTGCGCGCACCAATCTTTGAATGGGTTGTCGCAGAACTGCTTCCCATTGTCTGATATAATCTCTCCAGGTAGTCCGAAGCGACAGACAATGTTATCCCATACAAAGCGTTTGACCTAGTTGCCCATGATGCTCACCACCGCCTTTGCTTCAATCCACTTCGTGAAGTAATCTATGGCTACGATGAGGAATTTTAGCCCTCCTGCTGCAACTGGAAAGGGTCCTGCGATGTCAATGCCCCACTTGTAGAATGGCCATGGTGAGGTAATGGGTGTTAGCTCTTGTTGCGGTTGGCGCGAAATTGGCCTGTGTACTTGGCAATTGCTGCACTTCTTTATCATATCGCACGCGTCGCGGTGCATAGTTGGCCAATAATACCCCGACCGTAGAGCATGCGCTACAACAGATCGCGGCCCTGAGTGCATGCTGCATGATCCAGCGTGGATTTCTCGGAGTACATAGTCTGCTTGAAGAGGTCCAACACATCGGAGCCAAGGTTGCAAGAAAGAACGTCGATAAAGTATGTTGTCCCGTAGTTCAAATCGCTGCGCTGTGCGCCGCACTCTTCGAGCGTCCTTATGATCCTGTGGTAAGACTCCTTTGCTAAAGAATTCAATGATAGGTGTCATCCATGTAGGATCTTGTTCTTCTATCACCGTGGATACTTCCATCTCCAAGATTGACTTGTTTTGTAAGGTTTCTACCAATACCTGTTTTGATAAGTGCGCAAAGCTTGTGGATGCGATCTTGCTAAGCACATCAGCCTTCCTGTTGTCCCCTCTAGGTACTTGTTTTATTGTGAACCTATCAAAGTTTTTAATTAAGGACTTGGTCTTATCCAGGTATTGGATCATGTGCTCATCCTTGGCTTCATATTCACCTAGCACATGGTTAGCAACTAGCCTAGAATCTACGTTTGCCTCCAGGTTGCGTACACCCATTTGGATTGCAATACGCAGTCCGGCGAGTAGGGCTTCGTATTCTGCCTCATTGTTTGTGGCTGTGAATTCGAAGCGCAGCACATAGGTGAATTCCATACCTTCTGGATTTGTAAGAATAAGGCCTGCGCCTGATCCATCCACACATGAGGATCCATCTGTGAACAGAATCCAGGGTTCCTACAGATCTGTTTTGGTTGTTGAGGTTGGACTATCGGTATCTGGCTTCTCAACAATGAAATCGGCTAATATCTGTCCCTTGATTGCAGTGCGTGGTCTATATGAGATGTTGTATTCGCTTAACAAGACACTCCACTTTTGTAGCCGTCCTGATGCGTCAGGTTTAGAGATGACTTGTTTGATTGGCTGGTCTGTGATTACAGCTATTGGATGCTCTTGAAAGTATCTGCGCAGTCTTTTAGCTGCGAATACTAGAGCTAAGACCAGCTTTTCCATAGCGCTGTAGTTAGTCTCTGTCTTCTTCAGTGCTTTGCTTACAAAGTATATGGGTGTTTGGACGGAGTTCCTATCTGTCAATAGTACTGCGCTAACTGCTCCATGGGTTGCAGATAAGTACATGATTAGCTCTTCCCCTGGTCGCGGTGCGACAAGTTTGGGAAGTGATGCTAAATGCTGTTTGAGCTGTTGGAAAGCTTCTTCTGCTTCCTCAGTCCAACGAAAGTCTCCCTTTTTGGTGCACTTCGTGAGTGTTTTAAAGAGAGGGAGTGATTTGTCTGCTGATTTAGATAAGAAACGGTTTAGCCCAGCTAGCTTTCCGTTTAATGACTGGACTTCCTTGAGTGTGCGCAGTGAGGGAAGGTCGATAACAGCTTTTGTTTTTTCTGGGCAAGGTTTGATTCCATCGGGTTCTATTAAGTATCCGAGGAACATACCTTCTGTTGCGCCAAAGGTGCACTTTTTGGGATTTAATTTCATGTTTATTTTTCCCAGTGTTTTGAACGTTTCCTCGATGTCGCGCACCAATTCATCCTCTGTGTGGCTTTTGATGACAAGGTCGTCAACGTAGACCTCCAAGTTTCGACCTACTTGTTTCTCGAAAGCTGTGTCCACCAATCATTGGTATGTTGCGCCTGCGTTTTTTAGGCCAAAAGGCATTTTCGTGTAGCAGTAAACCCCTTGACTGGTGTGGAAAGTTGTTTTTTCTTCATCCTCGATTGCCATCTGAATTTGATGATATCCTTTGTATGCGTCTAGGAAGCATCTAAAAGGATATCCGCACAGGGATTCTACCTTCCAGTCTATTTCTGGCAGTGGATAGCAGTCCTGTGGACATGCTTTGTTAAGGTCTGTGAAGTCCACGCACATTCTCCAACTACCATCGCTCTTCTTTACCATTACTGGGTTAGAGAGCCAATCGTGATAGTACACTTCGCGCATGATGCCTGCGTCTACGAGTTTGTGTACTTCTTCCAGAATAGCTTTTGCACGATCTGGGGCCTGGCCGCGCTTCTTCTGTCGTATTGGGGGATATCCTTGTAGGATTTGTAGCTTGTGCTTCGTGATAGAGCGTGGCACTCCGGTCATGTGTTTTGGTTCCCATGCAAAGATATCTAGGTTCTTTTGCAAGAGTGCGCACACGGCTGCTTTACCTTTGTCAGATAAAGATCCTCCAATCGAAACTTGTTGGTCCGGGTAATCGGGGTGAATAGCGACCTTTAGGTTTGGTGTTTTTTTTGTGCGCTGTTCTGGAATATTCTCCACCTCAGTGGTTACTGTGTTGCATTCTTTTGGTGGTACTGTTGTGTTATAGAGGGTAACGACTCCTCCTTCCACTGGAAATTTGAGCATCCCATGTGCTGTGGATGGCACAGCGCGCATGGATGATATTCCAGGTCTCCCAATGATGCCATTGTATGGTGAGGGAGACTTGATTACCATGAAATTTATCCATGTTGCTATTGAGTGTTGTTCATCTCCCACAACCACTAGCAAGCGCAATTGCCCCATAGGCCAAATCTTTTCTCCTGTGAATCCAGTCAGCGATGTTGTTGCTGGTATCAATTGACTTTGGATTTCAGGTCGCAGCCTTTTGAAACAATGATCGTATAGGATATCTACGGATGCTCCTCCATCAATGTACATGCGGTGGATATCATGTCCCCCCGTATGTATTTCAATAGTTAGAGGTTCTACTACTGCGTTGTCCGCAACTATAGTAGGGAAGGATATCTCTTTTTCTGGAGAGAATTTTTGACTGACTTTTTGTTTTATCTTGCGTTGCCATGACTGTATCATGTATATGATGTCAGCTTTGTCTTTGGGAGGTTCTTTCTTACCGCCATTCCTTTGCTTGTCTTTTCCCTCTTTGATGTTTTTTACGAGGTGGTCCATTTTGCCTTCCCTTACTAACTTTTCAATTAGTTGTCGTAGCTGGACACACTCGTTGGTTGTATGGCCTTTTTGACCATGGTATTCGCAGTATCCATTCCCTACGCGCTTTTCCTCTGCGGTACGCATTGGTGGTGGTTTTGGGAAGTTTGCACCTTCTGTTACAAATATTTCCCTCGGAGTTTTTGTGAGAGGGGTATATTTGTCATTGTCTCTTCCACTGCGATAATTCCTGCTGTGGTTGTTATTCTGATCATTGGATTGTCTCCTAGGCTGTTCTTCTTGCCTATAATTCGAGTAACCTTTTTTGCTGTCCGCAGCGGCTGCTTCTCCTTGTATGAAGGATCTTGTGCGCTTTGTTAGCTCATCAAAAGTTTGGGGAACTTTATCGTTTAGCTTCCGAATGAGTTCTGGGTTGTTAATCCCATTCATGAACCCTGAAATTTTTAGAATTTCGGGACACGCTTTGACCTGTATGCACTCATCTTTAAAGCGTTCCATAAAAGCGCTGGTCGATTCCCCTTGGCGCTGTCTTACTCTGGCTAGTTCAACAGGGTTTTTAGCGCACTTCTTTCTTTGGGTAAAGTTTAGGCGGAATGCTTTCCGTAATTCTTCAAACCCACCAATGCTCCGTCGTGGGAGTTTGCTAAACCATGTGCGCGCATTCCCTACTAATGTAGAATTAAACATATGACACCACACATGTTGTGGCCAATTCTCGATAGTAGTAGCTGATTCGAAAACTTTTAGATGGTCATCCGGATCACCTGTCCCATCATATGTTTTCACGTTAGTGGGCATGCGCCTCCTTTTGTGGTCGGAGTAATCGCTGATGCGTCGTGTAAACGCATCAACTTTTTGGCGTCGCCATGGAAGAGACATGTCTTCATTTTCTTCTTCGCGGCGTCTTCCTCTTGACTTCCAGTGTCCTGTTTCCCTATCCTCGTTGTTCGAGGAGTCGCTGGAGGAAGAGTAATTTCTTTTTCGGCACTTGCGCCGGCTTCCTTCAGAGGAAGAGCTTGAGGGACTTTCACTTGGGGATATTCTCCTCCCCAATCTGTCGTGAATTCTCTTGCTCCCAGACTTGGAGGACCCTTCGCTTGGTGAATGTTGAGGTCCTAATCGGTCTTGTATCCCTCGACTGCCAAGTCTGGAATGAACATTATTGCGTTTCTCACTGTCTTCATATTCCTCTGAATATTGTGAGTCAGAAGTCGTACCCAGCCTATCGTGGATAGTGGTACGTTTTTCGTTATCTCCGCGTCTTCCTCGTGGGTGGCGCGGTGGTGCTGATTCGCGTTCAGGACCAAAATTGAGCCGAGCTTGTAGGCTCGTACTCGACCTTCTCCTTGCTTCTTCTTGCATGAGGGCAGTTAGGGTTTCATAATTTTGAGATACAACATTTCCCAACGTTAGGTTGGGTGTGTCCTCAGTTGCTGCAAGAATATCTGCCTCAGTTTTGGGCACCCTATCTCGGTTAGGCGCGCCCGGTGGTACATTGTTGTCCACTGTAGGTACCGTTTAGTGAGGGGAAGTGAAGAGGGTGCGCTGGAGTTCCTCAACACTTGAAACCACTATGGTGGCTTGGGTAGTCCTTATAGGCAGTTCTACCACTGGAAGAGGTTGGGTTGTCCCCGCCTCTTGGTGACCAGGTGCGCTGGTTGTCCCAGCAGCCTGCCTAGGGGTCGAATCTTGTTGATTCTTCCTCTGGGGGTCACGTGTTTTTTCCAGCTGCGGAGTCCGCTGGCTTGAATTTTTATTCTTCGTCATTCTAGTTCCTTAGTTCTTAGTAGGGGTCCCACGGATGGCGCCACTTGTTGATACAAAAGTTGGGCGTTCCTGATATGGGCTCTTGCTCTCGTACCAATTCGCTTCTTAATGCTTGAAACCTGCGCACTAAGAAAATAAACAACACCGTTAGGCTTATCGTGGGATTGTCTCACACGATTAGACTCCGGCGTGAGAGTAAGTAATCGGTTTAGGGTTCTCGTAAAGAGTTTTAGGGTTTGTGAATCGTACCTTCAATGAGAATTATGTCATTTCTTATATAGGCGCAGAATCCTTGTAGGGTTCGTGCTCCTTACGTTTCGCACACATGGTGCTTATCCGGGTTAAGGATATGTATTCCATAGATAGAAGATCCTTATCTATACCGTATATAGTTTGGTTGGGTTTGCGTAGGCCCACTCCATTATTAATGCGGCCCAAGTTATAATAGCCCACGCATGGTGGTTATTGGCCTTAGTAATGTTTATCATTTGGGCTCGTGGCCCATATATAGACTATACGTCATCAATTGCAGTTCTTGAGTAGACTCTGGTTTGGTTTGTATAATTCAATATATACATTTGACAGGATTTGCGCTCGTATTCATTTTTTTTTTTTGAAACGGTTTTTTCGGAGAAATCCTTGACCAATGAAACCCGATGGGGGGAAAACCTTCAACTTAAGCCGCCCGAAGGCACGACACTTAGTTTGAAGTAAACCCTGCCTTCTCCAGATTCGAACTCTAGCGGGTTGAAACCTTCATTGAAGGACTTTGAAAGCCTGGTATCAACAAACCCTGTGGTCAAAGAGGACTTCCCGGATGGTCACCCCCATCTGGTACTACTCTCTCTGTGGCTCACTTAACAAGTTAAGCACTCACCACTAGACCACATGGTAGTTGATACCAGGCTGATTAAAATTGCTTTAACAAGACTGATTAAAATTGCTTTATTGAAAGCCTTAAAGTAAATTGAATCGCAAATGGTAGTTGGACTTGGAAAAAAGTCAACCACAAAATATTTAATGTTCCGCACTTGATAATTTTATATAGTAACTGATTTGACTCAACATCATGTTCTTCCATAAGTATTGTTTCTAAACATTCTGTTGGGGAATCATATTGAATTTGAGAGAGAGAATAAAGTTTGGAAATTTCTCACTAAAACTGAAATGTAACTGCAAATGCAGTATTCATACATAGTACATGAGAAGGTCAAAGCTAAGAAAGTCAACTACCAAACTATTAACTAACTAGCTACTACACTACACTATAAATTGAATTACAAACCAGTTATTACATTAAGTTACAAGTAATCAAGCTTCTCCTGTGTATAATCTGCATCTTGTGAGGACTATGTCTTCTTGCATTGTGTACGGCTGCTTCTCCTTGAACTGGAAACTTATTCTGAGATGACTGAGAAGAAGCTATGGTTTCTTTATCCCCCCACAAGTTGGCACTGTGTATGGATCACAGATGCTCAACTTGGAAACACAAGAGTAGTGTAGAAATTTGCTTAGCCCTTTGGTTAGAATACCAGCAACTTGAGCTTGTGAAGGAACAAAGATAGGCTTGATTTGATCATTCCTTATCTTATCTCTGACAAAGTGACAATTAATTTCAATATGTTTGGTTCTGGCATGCTTCACTGGATTATTTGCTAGAGCAATAGTGGATGCATTATCACACATCACCAGTGTTGGAGTAGGAACTTGAACACCCAGATCATTGAGTAGACATTTCAGCCAAGAAATTTCACGAGTACTGTCAGCTGAGGATCTATATTCTTCTTGCTTTAGTGGATGACCTGGATACTACTAATTGTTTCTTGGACTGCCATGATATAAGACTGCTTCCCAGAAAGATAGCATATCCTGAGACTGACCTTATTGTAGTTGAGCAGCTTGCGCAGTCACTATCACAGTAAGTTGTGAGTTCCATGTTGTCTAAGGTTGGTACGAAGATGCCTTGGCCTGGGCAGGGCTTGATGTATCTAAGCACTCTTTGAAGTGCATCAAAATGTGATGTTCTTGGACAGTGTGAGTACTGACTGAGTGCTTGAGAAGAAAAGGAGAGATCAGGTCGTGTGATTGTGAGATAGAGTAGTTTACCAACAATGGTTTATGTATATTGTAGGATTTGAGAGTGGCTCACCATCTATATCATTAAGTTTGAGAACTGGATCCATCGGAGTTGCAACAGGCTTGAGGTCAATAGAGTCTGCATATTTGAGTATGGGACTGATTAAAATTACTGTTATGTGCTGAATTGGGAAGTCACATGTCTTGCACGTGACTAGTTCAAATGCCACACACGCGCCAAAACCATTCCAACAACTTTATCCGCTAATTTCTATATTTCTCATTTTGTATAAACAGACTTTCACTTCTCATTTTGTCATCAGTTTTTGGATGATTTTTCTCTCTTATATCTTGTAATAAACTACATTAATCAATAACAAATCCCATTTAATCATTTCACTTCGAGTTACATTCTTGGTTAGTAATTCTTGTGTTTTGATTGTTAATCTTCAATGTTTATTAGATTCTGGATTAAGTAGATTTCAATTACGTTATTCAAAGGCTTACGGGATTAAAGTTGTAATCCCAAACATCCCTCTTAAAAATATGTGAACTTATTAAAATGTGTAGTTATGGTTTATGTTTCCCTGTCAAACATAATTTTTGGGAAATATATAATTGTTCTACACTTCTACACTTAATTATTTTTATATCCAATTAACTGATTTGCTTTAACATTTTAATCTTTCACGAGTATTTTTCAACAAGTTTTGTTGGGGATTCAATTATGTGTTTTCGGTTTTGTTTTCTGCTTTGGATGTCTACTATCTTATTAAGTGAATCTTATTTTAAGCTCGTTTTAAGATCACACTTGCTTAAAATACAACCTATCTTGTGATATTTGTTTAAGACAAGTCTTTAATGTTACGTGTATATCATGTAGCCAGTGTTCCACCATGTTGAATATGTGCCAAGGTTCTTATCATTGCCGATAGAATGTATAATGGGAATAGAAGATGTCAACTGGTTGAAGCACTTTTAGTTGTCAAGTTATTTCGGTTTGAGCATTAATTTTTGGAAAAAAAAAAATGCATTTGGACTGCTATATTTGATTTTGTGGATATTGTAACTTCATAGTGTCTTGAAACTTTATTAAAGGGTTGCGAACTCAAACAGTTACACACAACGGGATTAAATTGAAAAGATTTGAAACCACACAATCTCTTCGCAGCAAGGCTTTCGTGATCAAGAACATGGTGGCAGCCTGTTCTTGAATTGGCATTCGTTTAAAGTTTAAACCCTATTATGATAATACTATTCTGGGCTTTGCTGGTGGATGCAAAGATGGAAAACTGAAAACTAATATTCATATTAGTATTGAATTCTTAATAAAAGTGCCAAGGCAGTTTGTTAACTTAGATGAAGATATCAAAGTGTGTGTCACTTAGTTCAATAGGAAAACAAGGCAAAGACCAAAAATTTGGTTTTTACTGAAACCACTTCTGTGTCCCACATCGGTTGACTGAATCAAACAACTACAGTGATGGTCCCTATAAAAACAGAGGCCCAACAATGAATCAAGCATACCTTTCTCCGCCTTTTGGCTAAGATCAAGTGTAGTATCTGTTCTTATCAGTTTAATATCTGATATGTGAGCAATTAGCTCACTCGATATTAATCTGATTTTTGAAGGGTGGAGACCTAATGCAATAGCCTGCTATTGGGGTCTCCACGATCGCCTAGGCATTGCACTACTGCCCTGGCCTGGTCACCAATTCATAGTTCAAACTTGTGGGTATTTAACATTCTAGCTGGCATTTATTGACACTTGATTAGATTGCTGTGAGTTCACATTATGAATGATGGGATTAGATTGTTGAAAATCATGTCCGGATATTCTGTTTGCATAAAGGCTTTCGTGATCATGAACATGGTCGCAACCAGGTCTCGAAGTGACATGACATTAGGCTTCATAAGTAAGGCTTTTATCTTGTCTGATATAATTTAAAAGCAGGTTTCTCTTATCATATATAAAAAGCCACAAGAATTCACATCTAAAATTTGTCTGAAGTGTTGCAATTTCCCCTAATTAGAAGTAATGTTTGGTATAGTTAGTTTCTTTGTTGAGGGTAACTTGTACTATTAGGGGTCTATCCTAATTGTAGATGTAATCCTGAAAATGTGACTATTATAGTTTTTGGTAGTAATACGATTCTCCTTTTTACCAAAAAGAAAAACTATGCTCATATCCAACATAACATCCTTTTACAAAAGGATTTAATTTTGGGATGGCTGTATTAATGCATACATACTGTAGTGACTCAATGAATGATACTTACTTTATAGTTTTGGCGAGATATTGTAAATTAATGTGTTTTACCAACCAAAGAAGAATGAAACGATTTTTTTTTTTTTTTTTTTAAACCAAAAGGAAAAGAGACAAGTAGGGCTAGTTTTTAGACATGATTTGTATGGTGCAGAGAATTCAACTTTTGCTTCTACATAGTAAGTCAAGTATAGCATGTGAAAATGTTATACGGCATATCTTGGATAAAGTTTGTATTTTTGTTTTCATATTGTAACAGTACACTACATGTTACCTATATAAGCTAGTTGAATTGTTGTGAAGAAATGTACCAGTGAGTTCACAAAATAATACAAGTGTTTTCAAGGTTTTAAATAAAGAATTTTTGAGTGCATTGTTTTCATATACCACGAGTTTTGTTTATACTTTGTCGAAGTAAATTTTGTGAGCAATATTTTTGTGAGAGTAACATCTCATATATCCAACATAAATTGGTACCAGAGTTTGTTCGAATCCATTTGGGTTAAACGAGTTCTTACCATTTTTTATAGAGCGGTCATGGCAAGACGACAAGGTTTTGATTTAAGTCATGTTGTCGTCCCAATTTTTGATGGTGAAAATTATGATTTTTGGTATGTCAAAATGGAGACATTATTTGATTCTTTAGATGTGTTTGACAATGTCAAAAACACATTTGAAGAACCCGTTGATACGGAAAAATTAACCGATGATCAAATGAAAGATTTGAAGCAAAAGAGAAGCCGAAATGCAGCCGTTCTAAGTATGATTCAGCAGGGGGTCACACCGTCAATCTTCCGGAAAATCATGCATATAAAAAAAGCAAAAGAAGCTTGGGAGGTGCTCAAGCAAGAATTTCAAGGAGACGTCAAAGTGAGAGCCATAAAACTACAAACTCTCAGACGAGATTACGAGAACACGAAGATGAAGGAAATAAATGACTATTCATCTAGATTAACCGATTTGATTAATCAGATGACAAGTTATGGTGATGAAATTGAAGACCAACGTATTGTTGAGAAAATTCTCATCAGTATTCCCGAAAAATTTGATCCAATTATAGCGGTCATTGAAAACACCAAAGATCTAAAAACTTTGGGTATTCAAGAATTGCTAAGTTCTCTTAAGTCATATGAGCAGCGTATGACTCGCCACTCTGGTAAGGCGATCGAAAGTGCATTTCAATCCAGCTTGCAAGGAGACAAGAAACCACCACAAAATTTTGGAAGAGGGAGTTCATCCCGAGGTGGTCGAGGAGGCAGAAATTTTAGAGGCCGTGGACGTGGACAAAGCTACGGAAGTTTTAGAAGTCAAGGCAGCTTCGACAAAAGATCATTAGGCGATGGAAACTCTCACAAGTGTTCCATTTGGAAGAAAGACAATCACGAGGAAAAGGATTGTTGGTATAAAGAAAAGTACAAATGTACTCACTGTGGTCAATTTGGTCATTTAGAAAAATTATGTCGAAAGAAAAACCAACAAGAAGCAAATTTTTTAGAAGAAAAACAAGAAGATGGAAATGTTTTCTTTTGTCACTTAGCTAACGTTGAAGGAAGTGACACATGGTTTCTTGACAGCGGTTGTAGTAATCATATGACCGGTGATGAAAGTATTTTGGTCGATATTGACACTGCAGGAAATTCTCAAGTAAAAATGGGAAATGGAGCAGTAGTACAAGTGAAGGGAAAAGGCAAGATTCCGGTCAAGAAAAAAGCTGGTATCAAATCCATTAATGATGTTTTACTAGTTCCCGACCTTACGCAAAATTTGCTTAGTGTCGGACAACTTGTAGAGCATGGATACCCTGTTGTTTTTGATGGTAAAGGTTGTAGTATTTATAATAAAGGAAGAAACAGAGAATTGATGCAGAAGATAATAATGGGGCGGAACAGAAGTTTTCCGATCACATTTAGATACGAAGAACACACTGCATTGAAGGCCACAACAACAGATGAAGCTTTGTTATGGCACAGGAGGCTTGGACATCTAAATTTTCAAAGTCTAAATTTACTCCACCAGAAAAATATGGTTGGAGGTTTGCCACAAATTCACGAGATTGAAGGAGTTTGTGAAGGGTGTGCGCTTGGAAAGCATCATCGAAAACCATTTCCAAAAGGAGTCGCTTGCAGAGCCAAGGAAATTCTCGAGCTAGTGCACACCGATCTTTATGGTCCGATGAGGAATCCATCTCATGGTAATAATCTCTATTTCATTATATTTATTGATGATTTTAGTAGAATGACATGGGTTTATTTCATGAAAGAAAAATCTCAAGTTTTTGGAATTTTCAAAAAGCTTAAAAATTTTGTCGAAAAACAAACGGGGAGTTTTATCAAAATTTTGAGAAGTGATCAAGGAAAAGAATACAACTCAAAAGAGTTTGACAAGTTTTGTGAGGATGAAGGCATGCACAGACAGCTCACAACTCGATACACACCTCAACAAAATGGTGTAGTCGAGAGAAAGAATCAGACCGTTGTAGAAATGACGAAATCAATGATGAACGAGAAAGGTTTACCAAAAAGTTTTTGGGCAGAAGCAGTTTACACGGCAGTATATTTGTTGAATAGAAGTCCAACAAAAGCCCTCGATAACAACACTCCACTTGAAGCGTGGAATGGAAGAAAACATTCGGTAAGACATCTTAAAGTTTTTGGGTGTGTTTGTTATTCTCAAATTCCAAAGCAAAAAAGATATAAGTTGGATGAGACAAGTGAAAAGTGCATTTTTGTAGGCTATAGTAGCAAGTCAAAAGCTTATAGATTGTATAGCCTAAAAACAAAAAATGTAATAGTTAGTCGAGATGTAATTTTTTGATGAAAATTCTTCCTGGAATTGGGAAGAAGAAAAAAAGGAAGGAGCAAGTTTTCCCACTAACAATATGCAGGATGAAGTACATGTGGAAAGTGATGAAAATCAAACATCACATGACGAAGTACCCAACGAAGAACCTGATGAAGAATATCAAAGTCTACCACCAAGAAAATTTCGTTCGTTGACAGAAATATACAATGCTAATTTTTGTCATGTAGAACCAGAAAGTTTTGAAGAGGCGATTAGAGAGGAATCATGGAAGAAAGCCATGGATGACGGAATTCAAGTTATCGAAAAGAATAACACATGGGGACTCACAGACAGACCATTAGACAAAGACGTTATTGGTGTCAAATGGGTCTACAAAGTCAAGTACAATGCGGATGGTTCCGTTTAAAGAAACAAGGCGAGAATAGTCGCAAAAGGTTACTCACAACAACTTGGAATTGAATACGACGAGACATTTGCTCGAGTTGCTCGAATGGACACAGTCCGAGCAATCATCTCACTAGCAGGCCAGAAAGGTTGGTTACTATACCAACTCGATGTCAAGTCAGCATTTCTCAATGGAGAACTCAAGGAAGAAGTTTATGTGAATCAACCTCAAGGATTTGAGGTTGAAGGAAAAGAAAAAAAAAAAGTTTACAAGTTGAAGAAAGCGCTTTACGGACTCAAGCAAGCACCGCGAGCTTCGTATAGCCAGATCGATGGTTATTTTAAAGAAAAAGGTTTTGATCAAAGCAAGAGCGAACCAACCTTGTAT
>JARVZY010007205.1:0-24037 GCA_030686995.1 Artemisia argyi | reverse complement strand
ACAAATATTAGACAAAGTACTTTACAGTACTATTTAAATGAATCTGGGCCGAGTTAATCAAAGGACAAGATTAAAAGTGCCAAAAGTGCAATTAAACAAAAGATGAGGTTTCTCTTTTCAATTAAACAAAAAGCTAAAAGGGTATCATAGGTAATAC
Organism: Artemisia argyi; assembly: GCA_030686995.1. NCBI lineage: Eukaryota > Viridiplantae > Streptophyta > Magnoliopsida > Asterales > Asteraceae > Artemisia > Artemisia argyi. The sequence continues at coordinate 23,880 of JARVZY010007205.1, read as the reverse complement.
ACATTAATTATTTTTTAATTCTACATCTCTCTCTCACTTCTTATCCGGATCTTGCAGTTATTATTTCTTTCTTCCTCACCTCAAACCCTAGCCGCACCCCTTTAACACCACCACTACCAGTCACGAAATAGAACACTAAATCCTACTCCATCTTTCTCAGCCACCACTAATAACCTAAAAAAAAAAGAAAAAAACCGACTGGAGATCCACGAAGACCTTCTATCACCGACGAACAATGAAAACTTTCCACTAGATCTGATGGCAACTAAAGCGATCCGGGTATAACCATATATTGTTTTAACAGCCTCTTAAGCCTATTATTGATTTGATTTTAGATTTAAATGTTCATGTCTTAAGCCTTTTCTAGATTTGACGATTCTTCTTGATCTTCTTGTTTTAATATATTTTTTTGTTCATCACTGTCCTAACCACAAATCTTAGGTAAGCTTTTTTCTTTTATTTGTGATGGGATAAATCGGGTTAAGTGAAAACGTTTGCAAATAGGTAGCTTTGCATATTTATGTGTATTGTTTAGATGTGAAAAACCAATTTTAGAAAATAGACTAAGTTTCATTTGATTAGTATATTATAATTAAACATGTACGTGTATATGGGTGGAATGGTGTAATACTTGTCCAAATATTTTTTTTATATAATTTATTTGTGAAAAGTTTTCCAACTTGTATCCACTGTGTTGATTAATTGTGTGTTGATTAATTGGGTAATTTGGGTTTCCGGTTGTTGAGAGAAAGGCGATCCAAGTATTGTGATAGTGTGTCGTATTCTAAAACGATAAAGAGGGTTAGGTGAATTTAAAATAAGTTGAACTGTGTTACTCCGTGTAATATGTGTACATGGTTAAATGTTTTAGTTTTGGTTGTGTTATTGGAGCATATGTGTTATTTGGTTATGTTTAAAAAATTAGTTGATATAACTATAATACTCATGTATTTTTCGTCAATTTGCAGGTGTTTACAATAAATGTGTAGTGTGCACATATATTTTTGGAAAGCGTGCACATATGTTCTAATAAATTTGACGAGAAAGCGCAACGTGGACACCGTAAACATACATGTTTTTGAAAGGCGTGCACATATGTTCTAATAAATTTGATGAGAAAGCCCCACGTGCACATATGTTCTAATGAATTGGATGAGAAAGTGAAGAGTGCATACATGTTTTGAAATGGCATCCACATTTATATTTAACAAGATACTTGTACATGTATTGTATCTTATTTTATATTGAATTTTGTGTATACTATTTTTGTTATTTAATTTTTAGAAGTTACATGTATATGTTTTTGTTTTTCATCATAAATATCGAAGATCAAAAAATGTACATTAGAAACATATATGCAATTACCATTTAAACAAAATTAATTTGACATCGAAACAATTAAATGGAAGAAATATATGTAAGTATACAATTTTTTTAAAAACACATATGCACTTGATTCTTCTGAAAACACATCTGTAAAAAATATGAAATCCAAAAAAAATAATAATAATAAATAAAAATAAAAAAAATCCAAAAATTTAGAGGCTTTGAAAAAAGCTTTTTAATTAAAAAAAATACAAAAAGAAAGTAAATATGTGTTTTACCTTTTTACCCTTTTGAATTAAATAAAATATTTAATAGTATTAAATTCTTATTGATCTAGATTGGTACTGTAAAGTACTGTATCTAATATTGGTACTGCATATAATGCATATATATATATATATATATATATATATATATATATATATATATATATATATATATATATATATATATATATATATATATATATATATATATAGTGTAACTTTCTTACGAGAACCATTTTTATCTGCAAGAACTGCGAGAACCACCTTTAAACCGTTTGATTATTTGATCAATGGATGAAAATACTTGTGGCATTTTCGTAATAAACTAAAAGATTAATAAATATTCAAAAAAACAAGAGGGGCATTTAGGGTATTTCGAAATAAATATTTTCTCCACATATTTAGTTATTTCTCTTTCTCTCTCACATGTATTCTACTCAAACCCTAATACTTTCAGCCATCATCAAAATTCTTTACATCTTTCCATGAAGAATTAAAAAAAAACCTGGATGACTAAGCCTCACCGGAATTAAAAAAAAAAAAAAAAAACAACCGATCTAAAAACAAGATCCGTTTATCTTCTAATTAGTCGATTGAAAAAAATTAAAAGCCGACCCTCTCTCTCTCACGTAACCGCCTCCTACCACCATCATATAAACTACCTCCGTACCAAGATCCGTCACCGCCTGTGATGGTTCGTCTGGATCCGTCACCGCCACCAACCGTTAAAGTTAAAAAATCGTTGAGTGATGATCTACATATTATAGGTATGTTTGATTTTTTAATTTTTTTCTTACAAAAAGTTGACGTGATAGATCTGCTACCTCATTTTCTTTTATTCTTCATGATTTAAATCTTAAATTAATCAAAAGACTTATGATTTTCATTTTCACATTTGGATAATCAAGATCTAATAAAAAATATATATGTATAAAATGGATCAATGAAAAAGGATTAAAAAATCAATTTACTAGTTTTTTTATTATGCATTTGCCGTATGTTAGTTTTGTTTCGTTTGCTTCATGACATAGTCATCTGATATTTTTGAGTACCAACAATTAAATATTGTCTTTTATTTGCATGTACAATAATTGATAGTGTTAATAGGTCATTCGTGTGCACTCTAACTGATAGTGTTATTTCCATATTAATGTCAAATGTTGTTTTTATATGGTTATGTAATTGAGAGTAATATTAAATGTTCTGGTGATTAATTTGTGTACAAATGAATGTTGAAATTAGGGGTGTTCATTAAAAGGTTCGAACCGAAAAATCAACCGATCCAAATGATGTTGGCTCCACCGGATTTGGCTTAGTTGGTTTTGGTTCTAGAAATTAGTGAGTTTTTAGTCGATTATTACCGGATATGATTATAAAAGATATATGTTTTGGAAAGATACTGTACATATATGTTTACGTATAAAACATATATGTTTTAAGGGACTTAGGATCAAATGAGAAGAAAACTTAAAATAAGAAGAATGAGAAATAACTATAGACACATATTTGAGATGCATCGACTTGAATTACATGCATCCCTAATCTTTTAGATGCACCATAATATATTTTCTAACAAAAAATTAGATGCATATACATATATTAGATGTATTTCATCAAATTAGATGAATCCTATACATTTTTCGTCCTCTGCGGGTCAAATTTGTTGTTAGTACTACTTTGCATCGTTTTCACTTCAAAATCACTTTCGAAACTAATTGGGATGCATCTAAATGAATAGATATGCATCTAAATCAAGTCGATGCATCTCAAATGTGTGGTTATAGTTATTTCTCATCCTTCTCATTTTAAGTTTTCTTCTCACTAGATCCTTACCCGTTTTAAGGTGGATATGTATTTTAAGAAAAGTGGTATATATCTAGTAGCATGCATATATGTTTTAAGAAAAGTGGTGTGCATATGGGTTTTAAAGAATTTGATAAGAATCTCAAAGTACACATGTGTTTTTTGAAGGCGGACATGTATGTTTTTGAAGGAGGACATGTATGTTTTTAATGCGGACATGTATGTTTTTGAAGGTAGACATGTATGTTTTAAATTGTGCCTATGCATATTATATTGTGCATATGTGTTATCCTAGTTATTGTGATTAAATTTAGTTTCCTTTTTATTTGTTGTTTAATTGATTTTGTGTATAATTTTTTCAGATTGATGAAGATGATGACCATTGAAGACCTAGAAGTTGATGAAATACATGATGATAACTTGCGATTTTTGAAGCGATGCGATTATTGCATATGTGTTTTTTGTATTTGTAATTAACGAAATGTAAAATATGAGTATATGCATCTTATTTATTTACAAAGGTCATATTTTTTATTTGTATTTTTAGATTGTATTTTAATTAATATTGAATTTTGTGTATAATAGTTATGTTATTACTTTGTTATAAATTTACATTCTTTAAAAAAGAACAGATACATCTTACAATTTGAACAAACATACATGTTAAAAATATTATTTCAAAAATTAAAATAGAATAATTAATTTCAAAAAAACACATATGCATTGAATAATTTAAAAACATGCATGAAAAAATAAATTAAAAAATTAGGGTTATAAAAAACGGGAAATTACTAAAAATATAAAAATGAAATGAAAATGCCTTTTACTATTATACCCTTTTAAATTAAATAAAAATAACAAAATGCTATGGAGCTTTAACTGATGTACATTGTGTATTATTAGTTGTAAAAATGTGGTTTTCGCAGTTCTTGCACTTAAAATGATTTTCGCAAGAAAGGGACCATATATATATATATATATATATATATATATATATATATATATATATATATATATATATATATATATATATATATATATATATATATATATATGTGTGTGTGTGTGTGTGTGTGTGTGTGTGTGTGTGTGTGTGTGTGTGTGTGTGTTTAAGTCCGTTCTTCCTAAGCTAATATAGATTACAAACGACACACTTATTTTGTTAGAATAAGTCCACACGTTTTGATGTACTTAGAAGATATCTACCAATCTTTACCAATGCTTAAAAGATATGCATGCTACTTTTTCCATATAAAACTTATACACGACATTCCTAGAAGAATCTAAGCTATCACCATAAAGTCCATTTATATTGTTAAGTCACCTAACACATTTAATGACATTTCAATTTTAAGGATCATTTCTCATATAAATTGTGGCTAGTACGTGAATGGCCTTAAATGTTAAAGGGTTGGACAAGCACTATGGACAAAATTAAATGGGTTAGAAACCTAGTTGTTGAGGAAAAATAATGACTTTTGGTCTTTAAGGGTGGTGGCAACCTTGCCTAAGGTTGTCTTATTTTTTTTGCAAACAACCAATCATGGTCATCCAACACATTTTTTGCCTAAACTTGCATAGACTTCATTTTTAAGTGGCAATCTTGCCTAAACATCATTCTCCCCTTGCATTAATGACAAATGGTAATGTTTTCCTTGTTTTTCTCCCCCACCGAATCGGTAAGATTCACCGATTGAGGCACCGAAACTAACTTGCCGATCCACTGGCAACCATGGTTGCGGATCGGCAACCCTTGCCGAACCATCTCCACCGCAAGGTTGCCACCCCCCTAAGAAACTACAATGGATTTACATAGACAAAAAATGTAATTCATTTAATAAGAGCACTTAATGGTTTATAGAGGAATGTCAGGATCAAATAAAAAGAAAAGTAAAAATAAAAAAAGTAAAAAGCAATAACAAGCACACAATTCAGATACATTTATAAAAGTAGATGCATCTCTCTTAAACAATCTCCCTCTTATTTAAAATGTGTAGCTAGAAATTTTTCTTACTCTTCTTATTTTAATTTTTTTTCTTATTGGATCCCTTTCATTGTAGAGGATGCCAACAGTGACATGTTGTTTATACAAATCTCTAATAGGAGTAACTACTTTATGCAAGTTAACAGGATTCTTATTATTGAATGAATAATGTTTCGTATACATATGACATAATATATAGAATACAATACACATCGGCCAAATACATACGGGCCTAAGTCCCAATACTTATCGTCTAACACTTTATAGAACTTTATAAGAAGAAAAAAAAATGAGGTTTATACCCAAAAACCGTGAGAGTTAAACTTTTGTGAGCTAGATTTTTTGAGAGAGAAGCCACGGTTGACCAATTGCAAATAAGTTGAAATGTATACCAGCAAAGAGCTAGCTAAGTTTATATAGTTGATGGTTTATAAAAAATTGACGTGGCATGACGCGCTATACATACTTGATAAGTCCATGACATTAGATATTCTTTAAGGGGTTTCAAAGATAGACTAGAATGTGCGAGTGGGATGTTAACATAGTTTCTTTCTCTTTTTTTTTTTCTCACTGATGTATAAGTTTTTTTATTTTTTCTTTCCAAAAACTATATATTAATCCGGTGATGGTCGCAAAAAGGTCTCGGAATTAACACGATGATACCGCATACACCCGAGTTACAAAATGGTCTTTCTCTTCACGTAAACTAAATATATGCCATGTTTCTCTGTTGTGAAATTTTTGTTTAGCAAATCATACTCCCCTCGTCTCAAAATCTAAGTCTATTTTTCAATTTTCAAAGTCTTTTTTCTCACTTTCACCTTAATTATTATTATTATTATTATTATTATTATTATTATTATTATTATTATTATTATTATTATATTTGATAAAAAATATAGCAATGAAAAGGCATTTAAAACATAAATTCATTTATATACAAATTCATTTATATATTTTACATCAAGTATTATATAACAAAAAAAATATCAAAGATGGAATAAAAAGACTTTGAAAAAGTGAAAATAGACTTATATTTTGGGATGGTGTAATAGTATTTTGCATTAAACATGTTTCATGCGTTTTATGTTAGTATATATGTATTTTATGTTAATATATATGTAGTAGAAAACCGAGTATGTTCTTTGAACATCGTAAATCCGGCCGGTTCATCATTTTTATAAACATATATATCTTCAATGCCTATTACGAAATATGTTTCTACAATAATTAAACACTACATTTTCTGTTTATCAACTCTTAAAGTCATTGAATTTATCTTCTTTTTTTCTTTGTACCCGTTCTACATATGCACAATGCATATTTAATTTCATCTCTTGATTTACATTTATAATTATTTTCAGCTTGATTAATCCATATGTTTCATGTTGCAGTGTGTTTTCAATTTCACACAACTTTCACATTCTTGACTCTTTACAACTTACATTTGAATTCAAAACTAATTCGTCCATCCAACTACCAACTAGACACTTTTATCGATTTTCAATACAGACATATTCTAGTTTTTGTTTTGGTTGAGCTGTTTTTTTGTTAGGATCTTATTGTGCATTGATTCATTTGTTGATGTATCTTTATTTGTCAATTAGATACATGAAGAATTGGCAAAAAAATTCGACATATGTATGTTGATTTTTGAAACTTGACAATAACACATTTGATTTTAAAAAACGTAACAGTTTTTTATTATCTTGTTTATACAAACAACATTGGTGTATGGTCATTAGGAATTTGGACCATATAACATAACATGCTATAATAAAAGCAAATAAAGAGTAGAAAGATCAAGTAGGCTGCAAATATAGATCATTCCATCCACATGTCTGCAAACTCTCGACCTCGGATGGATTTGATTTTCTTCTCATATTGGCTTTAACCTTTATTGCATACTTATCATCCGTATGTCTCTCTTTAAAGACCGTATCTACCAATAATCTAAAGTAAAAAAGAAAAAAAAAATCATAAATTCGCATGCATTTTTTTAAGTGTAAAGAAGTAAGAACGTAATGTAGCCTACCTACTATAAGACCAAATATTCAAAGAACTAAAATTGAAATAAAAAAACTAAATGATGATATATGTAAATGATAGAAGTATGAATATTTGTAACTAAAAGAGAGTAAGCCACTTACTTCCACACCAGCATAAACTGCAACGAAAAGTGCATCCATCAGGTCCATAGCCTGTCCACGTTGCAGATTTAAGAGGAATGTAAGAAATTTGGTTTATAACTATTAAAACAATAAACGCGCATGTATCGTATTATTCAACTGATAGATAGTCTCAAAGAGGCAAGGTATGCAGTCAACGTCAAACACTCGAGTAGCCCATGTTAATTCCGTAAACTCCTAAAAGTTTTTATAAAAACTAAAGTCAAACCGAAAGAAAGTTGTTAATAAGAATATGTGTAAAGTCAAAAAATGGTACTCCATAAAACATGTCATTTATATAGTAACATTGAATGATGAACATTAAGCCATCTAATCAATTTACATGAATTTAGGCATCAATTGTAGTATTAAAAAAAATAATAATAATAAAAAAAAAAAAAAAAAAAAAAAAAACAACTAACCTTCACAAAACAACCCACACAACAATATTCACGATCGCGAACCTGCAAAATAGAAGATGCTTTAATTTGTTCAAATAGAAATCTTAAAGATGACATAAAAGATTGGATTAAACCTATTGTTACATACTTTAGACATGTTTCCTTCATGCACATGTTCAAAACTAACAAAACACCGCGAAAATTACTGTTAAGGCTTCTGTCAAAACTAATTGCCCCGCAGAGGGTCATTTTTATTTATTTTCCTAAAAAGACCACTAATTTTGCTGCAACTAGGCGGCGAAATAAATCCCTACACGTGTCGACCTCATATTAATCGTAAAATAAAAAATTTAAAAAAAAACATATCACCACTCATTTGCGGCAAATTCCCACAAGAATTTAAAAAAAAAAAAAAAAAAGAAAATGATATCACTTCATTTTTGCTGCGAGATATGCCCACTTGTACTAATTTTTGAAACTGAAATTTTTTTTACCAAAATTACCCTAAACTTTTTAATAATTATAATTTTTTTAAATAACAAACTTTATTTGTTAAATATATAGCAAATATATAACGAATTCGTTAATAAAAAAATACTGTTGCGAAGAGCTCTAAATTACGAACAAAACGAGTCCAACATTGATATGCTTTTGACTTACGTACAATTTTATAAAAAAATATTGAAGTTTAAAATAGAAAAATAAACTTACAAAAATTACCTTAAAATTACTAATATTTATAACTTTTTTATATAACAAACTTTATTCGTCAAATATTTAGCAAAATACATAGCGAATTCATTATAAGTAAAATGTTATAAATATTAAATTACAAACAAAATGAGCCCGATATATATACTTTTGACGTACGTACGTAATTCATAGCTATTCGCAACGATATTTTTTTATTAACGAATTTGCTATGTATTTACTAAATATTTGACAAATAAAGTTTGTTATATAAAAAAGTTATAAATATTAATTTTAAGGTAATATTTGTAAGTTTATTTTTCTATTTTAAACTTCAATATTTTTTATAAAATCGTACGTACATTAAAAGCATATCAATATTGGGCTCGTTTTGTTTGTAATTTTGAGCTCTTCGCAACGGTATTTTTTTTATTAACAAATTAATTATATATTTGCTATATATTTGACGAATTAAGTTTGTTATATAAAAAATGTAATTATTAAAAAGTTTATGGTAATTTTGGTAACTTTTTTTGTTTTTCAATTTCAAAAATTTGTACAAGTGTGCATATCTCGCTGCAAAAATGAAGTGATATCCTTTTCTTTTTTTTCTTTTTTTTTCATGGGGCTCAATTATAGAGAAACACTTCGCCGCAATTGGGCAGCGATTTGTTTTTTTTTTTATTATTATTTTTTTAATTTTACGATTAATATGGAGAGAACACGTGTAGTGTTCCATTTAGCTACATAGTTGCAGCGAAATTAGTGGCCTTTTTGAGGATAAATAAAAAAGTAACCCTATTCTGGGCAAATAGTTTTGAGCCTTAAAAGTAATTTTCACTAGAACACCATACTTTTGACGTACATCTCCTTGTGTAGTAAGAATTGCATACATAAATGTAGATTACATGAATCATGAAAAGAAAAGAACACATTCTAGATATATACGTGGCAAGAAAGCTTATAACATAAACTTATCCTCCAAAGTGAGTTATAGACATAGCAAATGAGACAATATAATTCTTTATTATATTCCGAGTTAATCACCTGCTGCAAATAAGCATGACTTGTCACTAGGGTGAGCAAGAACTGAAAGAAGTAACTGAAAAAACTTTTAACCTAACCAAAATAACCGACCTAAAGCAAAAGCCAACGGTTTGGTTTTATGAATATAAAATACCGATATATTCTTGCCTATTGTATGATAATCTTGCTTAATATGATCATTTTTCATTTCATATCTTAAATATACATATAGAGGACATACTTTGGTAGTTTGGTTAATCGAAAAATCCAATACCGCGATCTTAACTGAAATAGAAATAACTGAACGGTTTCGGTTTCTCCATTGGTAAAAACTGAATATTCGGTTTCGACAAAAGACCAAACCAAACCCACACATGATCAATATTCGAAATGGATATGAAAAAGAGTTCGATATATATAGAATGGCACCTCAATCAGGTTCCTTAATAAGCAATCCCAAATAACCCCTATAAGCACTAAGGTTCCTTAATAAGCAATCCCAAATAACCCCTATAAGCACTAACCTTGTGGTTAACTTAACTTTTAGTTCATTCTTCCATTATCTAACTACTCAAACATTAGCTTACATTTACTGTTTGAACACAATTTGTTATACTTCACATAAAACCACATATAACAACGAATCCATGGACATAGCATATTGGGAGCTCACAAGGACCATAAATAACAGCAATAACTTTAGTGTTACCCATCTCAAATACTGCAGACCTGTAATCATATTACAAACCAAAATAAAATTCAACAAACTTAACTTTATATATGTATAAATATTCATTATTACAGTAGATTGCATCTATATGTGTCTTATTCTTCAAGTGTACTACATACGCACTTAATTAGATGCATGCATGCATATGCATGCATTAGAATGCCAACCATTTTTGGTTAGGATTCCCTGTAGGCTCATACAGAATGATTTCTTGAAGAGACACATCACTCTCCCTGACATCCATAACTAGCCGAGCATTTGGGTTTAAGATGGTGCCGTCAGCCATGAAAGTCCACCGCTGATTTTCCGACCCTTGGCATTCAACGAGGCTGATACTATCCCAGCTGTTAGGGCCTTTTGATGTCACACAAAGAGTGGGGTCACTGTATTGCCGAATAGTGCTGTCACCATAGAGTGACCACTGTTGGCGGCTGAACTCGGTGCCAATAAGACAATCTGCTAGCCCAACACGGGCATCGGCACCGTTGGCCTGCAAGCACATTCCACGAAACCCACTGATATAATTTCTGGTGGGTTGACTATAGTTTCCAGCACTCCAAGCTTGCCTTGAAGAATTGTTATTCTCAGCTAGCGTCAGCTCAGTCCCCTGAGTGGAGCTCTCAGCTGCTATAACAAGGCCTGAGTAAGGATTCACGATGGTACCAACATTAGAAAGATACCACGTGGTGGCATCAGACTCAGCCTTATCACAGTCGAATATCATGATATAGTTTCCAGAGGTAGGATTGCTGAAGGTTGTCAAGCATTTTCCATTGGACCGGATGGTGCCATCAGATTTGAACGTCCAAAGCTGGTTACGTTGAGCATTTCCGCATGGCCACAAGATAGTGGCATCCCCATCATTGTAATAGTCTTCTTTGACGTCCACGCATTGCCCATCCCTTCCGATGATATTTGTGGTCGGCTCACCATACGGACCACACTGCTCGTCAGCCCCAACAGCAACCGGAAATGGCGTTGTTATAATTGGTCTCTGGTTCTTACATGCGTACAACATTAGACCCAGCGCTGCTTGGCTCAGGGATTCTCGTACATTTTCTATTTGGAAAAATTCGTTTAACTCATTTTGAATTTGAATGGCCCTAAGAAAGACTCCACGCTCACCTGACCATTGGATCTGCTCGGATAGAGCCGACCAGCTGTTCATCAAGCTTCTGGCCTTGGGGTCTGGTATGAATGGTGCATACTGCTCCATGCTTCGTATGACACTTTCTTCAATGTACCTAAACCTTACTGCTTCTGCCACCATTTCAATGATCACCAACAACGCGCTGGGTTGAGAGCTTCCGTAATATAAATTTGTGATGGCGACATTTAGGGCAGCGTGCCCAAGATCAGTAGCGTCTCTATTTGGAAGACTGTTATAGTTTCCATCGAAAGGTAGCGGTTCAAGAGTATATTCATCTGTGGGGAAAGCCTCGTAGAATTCGTCCGGAACGCCATTTAAATAGCGTAAACTTGGGCGATCACTGGTGGCAACAATATAACCCACCACCCAGGCATACGCTGCGTCGAGTATTACACTGATCCTCTCTGTACCGCCGGTCAAAAGTTCAACCAGGATGAAACGTTCTTGAGTAGGGATGTCCGTGCGGGGCCGTGTCCTCGAAATTCCATGAAACTCGTTTCCACCACTTCCTAGATGAGTTCGTAGTTGATTTAATAGCTCTACATAAGCTGTAATGTTGGCAGTATCTCCGTTGTTGTAAGAGAAAGTTATCTTGTCATCATCTGTCTGAACACCTCCGAGTTGAAGGTAAATTGCACCAAGAAGAAGAAGAAATGAAATATGAGAGTAATTCATTGGTTCAAATTAGATTTGGGATAACAGCAAAGAGTTTTTAGTCTTAAGTTGTTTGTGTAAAGTTGAAAGAGTTTAGAGTTGTGAATATGTGATTTTTGTGTTTTGGTGAGTTTTTTATGCTAAGTGTAGAGGTGTTTTTATAGTCCTTATTTGCATGTTTTTGTATTAACGAAAATGCCCTCGACATTATTATGATAGGAAAATGATGTTAACGAATGAGGAAATGTGGTGTGGTAATGTCAAACGCTTGTAATTGCCACTTATATTATACCATCTTTATGCTAAATTGTGGATTACATAAAATAAACTACTAGTATTAAACTACTAAGTTGTTTGGTGCTATCAGAGATTCGAGCAAAGAAATTTGTTACATGATTGATTCTTGTGTTTGATACAAAACATAGAATAGACTTGTATTAAAATGAAAATAAAATTACTATCCGAATTATCTATGCACAGGCTTAAGCTTTTATTATGACATTTTACGTTGTTACACTCTTTTTCGAAATACCATCCTGTACTATAGTGACACCCAAAAAAACACAGCAGTAGAGTGGCCCAAACAGGCACGAAAACTGAACTTGAATCATCAGTGACTAAGACTAGAACAACAAGAAAGAAACACACCGCGAACAACGTAAATGATCGCACGGCAAAATCTTAATACCTGAAGCAACAAATGACATTCAACAACATAAGCAAATTGCCAGATTGTATGTCACTTTAAAAAGAAGTCTAATAATCGTTAACTTAGAAAATAATATAGGCTAATTTGAGAACAAAGATATAAGCAAATAGCTCCAACCACTTGTAACACCATATGTTTTAATAATCTGTAAACACTTATTTATTCAAGCCTAGGGCCAAAGTGATTATTAAATAAACAAACAGAACTAGTAAGTATTGATTTCAGACGGAAAAGGAAAATACATAACGTGTACAATTTCATATTTTCATGATTTATTTATTGATTTCAGACGGAAAAGGAAAATACAGTAACGTGTAAAATTTCATATTTTCATGATTTATTTATTGATTTGACGGAAAAGGAAAATACAGTAACGTGTACAATCAATTTTTGTATAATTTTTGTATACAATCAATTTAATATTCTTAGACTAGGATTTCATATTTTCATGTGCTATTTATTTACTGATTTCAGACGGAAAAGGAAAAAACTAAATTACCAAAGTGGACCATTTCCTAACCTAATTTACAAGAATGAACTAAAATTTATCAATTTACCAAAACAGACTATGGCGCACAGTCAAGGATATATGAACATGCTTTTTTCTGATCAAACATTAAAAGGAGTGTGGTCCAACTTAAAACATAATTGTTTTACCAATTAAATGTGACTATTTTATTGTTAAGAAACAAATGAAAGAAAGCTAGGCCTAAAGTTTTAACAAAGCATACTTGTTAGCTGCTAACCTAAGTCAAACACTTAGACAGGAAAAAGAATTAAACACAATGGATAGTTTGTCATAATAGCTGCTAATCACCCACGATATCAAATAAATGATACTTGACGTTCACAATTTGCTTATTACAAAAAGACAAATGTCAAGCACACAAACAAATGAAACCAATTGCACTTGTGCACACACAAAAATTAAATAGTTATGTTGTGCGCATGGATTTGGATTTTGTGGTTTTATTATTTTTTAAAAAAATTTAATTTCTTTTTATAATATTAGGCGCACAAAATAATTAAAAACTTATGTTGTGCGCTTGTGCGCATGGATTTGGCTTTTGTGGTTTTGTAATTTTTTTTTTAAATTTTATTTTCTTTTTATAGAATTACTGAATTAGTCGCACAAAAAATAATTTGTGAGTTGTGCGCTGTGCGCTTTGCATTTGGATTTTTGTGTTTCGAGATTTTCTAGTAATTTATTTTTGTTTTTATAAAATCATGCGCACAAAATATAAATTGTGAGTTGTGCGATGTGCGCTTGCTATTTGGATTTTGTGGTTTTGAGATTTGGATCTTTGTGTTGTGCGCTTGTGCGTTGTTGTTTTGTGCCTTTCATATTTGTATTTTTGTGTTGTTTTTTGTGCGCGGTTGTAACAGATGTGAAAATCATATTCGTCAATAAACACATGTCTTTCATTGTATGGTGGCGCAATTTTTTAGACCATTTTCGTAAATAAGAAACGCGCGGATCATTTTAGCAAGATGGTATCAAAAAGAGTTCATTTAAGTAATTGACTCAAAGGAAAATACAGTAACGTGTACAATTTCATATTTTCATGTGCTATTTATTTATTAATTTCAGACGGAAAAGGAAAATACAGTAACTAGTAGGATATAACATACATAAAACAGGAACATAGGACAAATGGACCACCATATGCAAGCAAGAGCATGGACCAAGGCTGTCAAACTCGCGAGTTTACACGTAAGATCGTATGATCTTACGTGCACACCGGTGAAAATCGTGTAGGATCGTGGTAGGATCGCATCTGACGTAGGATCGTAAGTAAGATCGTAGGATCGACACGCGATCCGAGTTCACCTTTTTTTTTTTTTTTTTTTTTTTTAATCTTTTAAGTCCATCCCACTTGCTTAGGCCAAAAAAACAAACGCGTGTTTTACTAATGTCTAATGAGTAAACCACTATTGTTTCAGTTTCTTTTTTTTTGGGTAAAAGGTCAAACGACCCGGTAAATATATTACTCCAAAAAACATTTAAGTACAATGGATATGGGTGAATCCCATATCTCAGCCCGTTACATAGGCAAAGAGCTTACATAACAAGATACTTCCTATATTCAAAACAAGAAAACAAACCATAAATCACATGATAGTAGTGACTCTGACAAAAGATAAACTACTTCCTGCGACCTTGGAGATTAACACCATAAAAGGCATTAAGAGCATCCAATTCCCCTGGAAGATCATGAATTTGCTTCGAATAATCATCAAAGTCATACTCATCTTCACGCTCATGACCACCACCAAAAAGATTTGCTGATTCGTCGAACGTGTTAATAACCTCTTCCTCATCGGTATCAGAAACCACAACCTCACCCACCTTTGAAAATGGGTTAGTCCTCTTAGTGACAGAGGTAGACGGAATAGGATGACCAGCATCATCCACAAGAATAGCTTTCCCATCGATCAGAAGCTCTTCAAGCTTACTAATTTTCTCAGCAATGGGAGTAGAACCAACTTCCATTGTTTCCAGTGAATCACTCACAAGCGGTTCTTGCATATCACTCACAAGAGGGACTTGTGATGTAGTACCAGTCTTAACCGACTCATCATTATCAACTTCCATTGTACTGCCAGCATCCACTTCCTTGTTAGTAACAACCTTAGGAATACCAAAACCATCTGTATCATCCATATTAAGAGCATCAAACTGATTAGAAGTAGTGATCTTGATTCCACTCGTACTAGCCACAGCAGAAGCCTTCTTCATACTGACCTTAGCTTTCTTTGGTTCGGGAGGAGTCTTTTTGGGCTGATATTCAAAATGCTTACCCACCACAGGATTGCTAAAACCGCCGCGACCCGGATTCGAACCAGCTTGCTTACCCTTCTTCTTATTGTAAACAGTCCGAAAACCATTATTTACATTCTTAGAAGGTTGAGCAGTCGGAAGCACACCCTTCGGACAATCCACCAAAACGTGTCCAAACACCTTGCATTTATCACAGCGAGGCGGTTTCCACTCATATTCCACACGGATCTTCTCAATTGTCGAACCCGAACCGTCAAGTAAAGGAATCTCAACAGTAAGGATATCCTTAAGAACCTCATCCGACTTCACTTCAATCATACATCTAGCAAAACTACTCCTACCCCAAGATTCTTTGCACATCTGACTAGTAAAAGCATCCAATCTCTTGGGAGTCCCAATCAAAGTAGCAAGCAAACTAAGCCCGTCATCAGAAAACATCGCTAAAGGAACATCATGAAATTTAACCCACACCGGAATGTGAGTTAAATCCTCTTTCAACAAATTAGTGTTCAAATTCCAAGGTTTTAGAATAATAGGAACATTACGGATCAACCAGGGACCATTATCAAGCACATCATCAACACCTTTCTTCGAATTAAACTTGAAGAAAAAGAACCCCTTAGCGTTCATCATTACCTTTTGTAACCCATATTTAGCCCACGCATTGCGAACATAATAATCCACGACAGGAAAAGCAAGACGTTGACCAAGGAAATATCCATAGAGAGTATTCTCAAACCTCATGTTCACCTCTTCCACTACCTTCATTGGGACGGAAAGGTCAACATTATCCTTCTTCTTGCTGCTTTCTAATCTCCGAAAATTAGACACGTGTTTCTGAGATTCATTAGAAGCAGCACCCGCATAAGAAACCGACTTCACTCCATTACCACTAGACGAATCAACCATAGGTGCAGTAGGGACAGAAGTAGCATCAGATGAGGAAGCCATATCAGTAGCAATATCATGTTGAATTTTGTTCATGGCTTCATCAAACTTCATATGCGCATTAATAATCAATTGATCCACCTGACGCTGAGTAGAAGCATCACAAGCCACATTCGATTCAAGTGTAACACTAGGCTGTACCAAATCAACCTTCACCTTGTCCGTATTACCTATATGAGCCCCATGTGACATTTTACCAGCCCCATGTGAGTCATTAGTGGAAGATAAGCTCAGTTTTCCAACCATATTAGCAACATTAACTCCATCACCTTCAGGAAGATTACAATCATACCCATCATTAACCATTGAAGGAGAGGCAAGTGAAACCGGCTCCACTTGCATAGGCACATCATAAGAGGAACCAACATCAAGGAAACTCGACACAGTGTTACTAGGAAACCCCTTTTCCAACTCTCTAGTCTGATCGGCCAAACTAGGTAGATTAACATTCGTACTACTCTCCTTACTAGCACCCTTTTTACCACTACTACTAGAAACCAGAAACCCCTTATTCATCACGTACAAATCCCAATAACACAATCACCACCAACGAAGGAAACAATCATGCAAACAAAACAAATAGAAAGATAAAACCCTAATCGCAAGATTAGGGTTTAGATCGTTAAGCCCCAAGCTAACCTCCTCCCATGATTAAAAAATTCAGCAGTGATTAAATCGAATCAAGGAAGGCAATAAGGGATAAGAACCGACTAAGAGAAACAGTAAAAGATTTGCTCGATCAGCAGATCCCTAAGATCGGTAAGAGCAAAAACGATTTTAGTAGAACCCTAAAAAACCGATTGAAGTAAATCAACAAAATAGAGTGAACCAAGCTAGAACAAAATCAAGAACCAATTAACAAGAATGTTAATCAATAGCGAGATCAGATAGAAGCAAGAATCACAAGATTTGGATGATTATAAGAAAGTCGATTTAGGGTTTTTTAGGGGGAAAAAATCGCCAGAGAGTTTTTACGTTTTTTAAGTTTTTTTTTACTATTAATATTGTTTCAGTTTCTAAATAGATTATAGTTTATATATAGTTTTCTACTTTTCTAAATAGATTAAAGTCTAAAAGTGTTAAATAGTTTAATTTACTTTACTTCACTGTGATTAAACTAATCAAAGGGTATGTTTTGGAATGCCACTTATGAAATGTTTGTTTTCTTGAAATCATGTTGATGGCTCGTATATTTTGAGACATTTAGGACCTATGTTATGTAATATTATTCCACTAAATCGTTAATGTAACGATTGAAACTTGACTTTTTTGTGTTTTACTATTACTATGGTGTTTGAAATTTGAACTTTGTTATTTTAAAGAAGATATTATATGAATTTATCTTTAACGTTGAGTAAAAATGTAAAACATTTTGACTCGTATATCATTTGTTTACAAAATATGACAAATTGGTAGGATCGTAAAATCGCGATCCGATCCTACGATCTCGATCTTCCAAAGACAAAAACGATCTTGCGCAGGATCGCGATCTTGACAGCCTTGGCATGGACACAACTCAAATTTGGACCCACGGGCCATAATGCCAAACAACCCATTTAAGAGCTTAAAATGGAAGTGAAGTCAACAGACAGATGCAACAAAGAGTTGTTGCGCCAAACACAGTCCCAACAGATAGATGCAACAAAGAGCTGTTGTGCCAAACACCCAAGAACCAGAACTATGTGCCAAACACCCTTTGATACAGAGCCAAATAGCGGAACTGAAAATTTATCCCCAAAAACACTTTGATGCAGAACCAAACAACGGAACATTTTGCATCTGTAACCGATAAAAACTATATTTTGATTAAAAAGTCTTGAACCTATGCAACCTTTTGAGCTCAAAACACAATTATTAAGGTATACGTAAACTTGAAAACCTCTATTAGACTTTAATTTATATGTGTGTCATCAGGGCATTGCTTTACTGGTATCACTCTATCACCGCAAATGTTCACTTGACCTTACAGGTTTTAAAGAAATGGTTCATGTGTTTTAATCCTAAATCCTAGCTAAAAGTAATTGAAAAAGTCTAGAATATGTGCTCATTGCCTAAGGCGGTACTTGAGTAAGAGTCGGTTTGTACCCAAAAGTGATGCACACGTGAGAGTTTCCCCGTTTCAAACCTTTTGGAGACTCTAAATCATATGTTTACAAACTCAAACTCAGCATATTATATGTGTTTCTTACTTACACGACTAAGTTCTTAAACTCGAGCTCTAATAATTTTATGTTTATGCTTTCTAGGCACATGACTCATATGCTACACAGCTCAAATCCAATAAGTATTGCAAATTAAACCGAAGAGACAAACAAATTCCCTCCTGCCACATGCGAATTTAACTTCGGGTACTTTTTAGTCTAATTATAGATAGTCCTTGATTTTCAAAACAATATTTATATCATACAACTTTTCGGGATGCGTAACATTATTTATATCATACTCCGTAATTTGACTACATTGATGTTATATCATCTTCAGCTTGCAAATACAAATTGCAGTAGTCATTTACACATTGGGCACTAAAATAAATTCACATACAAATTCGCAACTATCAAACACGAGATATTCAGGACATACACCTTTTTGCAAAACCAAATATCTGTAGAAATCTAACAAATCAAAACAAAATAAAAGTCTATCGGAGCAGTATAACATAAACATAATATTGCAAAACTTAAATATTACATCAAAAGATCAAACCAAATGTTCTATTGAGGAAACCAATTCAGTTTGCACTCAAGGTGACCAGGAAATTTGTCAAGAACGCTTATCGAAGAACTTGTTAGAGCCTCCCAATTTCCATCATGAGGATTTTTCAATAAAACCTCTTTTAGATAAGTCGTATTCCCCTCCATCATCTTCCTTATCACCTGGTTAGAGGACCTTATGTAACTCGGATGGCAAATCAAGAAAAATGCATCAAAGAATCGCGATTGCTCCCACGCGTGTTCATCTAAATCTGTTTCAAGTACAAGTTCAACGTTCCCAACCGGAAACAAGACCCTTCTTCTGAGATCATCAACTCTAAGCTATCATCATAAAGTCCATTTATATTGTTAAGTCACCTAACACATTTAATGACATTTCAATTTTAAGGATCATTTCTCATATAAATTGTGGCTAGTACGTGAATGGCCTTAAATGTTAGAGGGTTGGACAAGCACTATGGACAAAATTAAATGGGTTAGAAACCTAGTTGTTGAGGAAAAATAATGACTTTTGGTCTTTAAGGAACTACAATGGATTTACATAGACGAAAAATGTAATTCATTTAATAAGAGCACCTAATGGTTTATAGAGGAATGTCAGGATCAAATAAAAAGAAAAGTAAAAATAAAAAAAAAGTAAGAAGCAATAACATGCACACATTTCAGATACATCTATAAAAGTAGATGCATCTCCTTTAAACAATCTCCCTCTTATTTAAAATGTGTAGCTATAAATTCTTCTTACTCTTTTTATTTTAATTTTTTTTCTTATTGGATCCCTTTCATTGTAGAGGATGCCAACAGTGACATGTTGTTTATACAAACTAGTTATAATACCCGCGCATGCGCGAGTTTTTTAAATTTTTTTTTTTAATTATATATTTTTATTTATTAAAAAACAAATAATTTAATCTTTGTTTGTTTTATTTATTATGTTTAATAATAGTTTTTTTATTATTAAAGATAATCATTTAAAAATTTTAATCCTATCGCGGGTTTTTTTTAAATTTTTTTTTGAATTATATATTTTTATTTATTAAAAAACAAATAATTTAATCTTAGTTTCGTTTTATTTATTATGTTTAATAATAGTTTTTTTATTATTAAAGATAATTATTTAAAAATTTTAATCCTATGTTTAATTGGATCTTATCTATATTTTTTGTATTTATCTTTTACTGGATAAATATAAAATGTTACCTAATAAGAAAATAATCTTTTTTTTTAAAATAAAATTATTACTAAATAAGGTATGATTTGGTTTTTTTGTAATGAAAAAGTCCCCACTAGGGGTTTTATTTTATTATATAAAAGATCTCTAATAGGAGTAACTACTTTATGTAAGTTAACAGGATTCTTATTATTGAATGAATAATGTTTCGTATACATATGACATCTTTACATATGTATGAGACAAGTTATGAGTTGTACTTGATGCTTTGAAAGCTGTACAATGAGAGGGAAATGCCACTTGGCATGAGGTGCTGACTGGGTAATATGAGTCATCATCCACCTAGGCAATCTCCTCCACGCTGGCAACTCTGTATTACCAGGAAATTAGTTAAAAAAATTAAACACTTATGGGAATCGAACTCGGGGTCTTTCCTCCCATTCAACATGGCGTCTACCAATGGAGCAAGTTGGATTTTTTGTTAGATACACACAAAGCATTCATGTCATGCTTTAATTATTCAGCATAATTTAAAACACAACATCTAAACACAAAAGGCATGTTTGAAATTCATATCATTAGTATTAAATAAAATGCTTGATTCTCTCCCTATGATCTCGGTTTGTTTTGAAACCGATTTTCACCTTCCATAACCCACACCCTAATTTTGATTTTGAAAATCATATCACAAAAATCACTAATAATTTCAAAAACACAATATCTACTATGTGAATGTTGATCATATAATTCTTGAAAACAAAAGCCATGGAAGTTGTATTCTTCAATACGGTGATGGCATTTACAGGTACTTAATTTATTGATTTGGAAAATTGTGATTTTAGATTAAGTTTTTATTTCAAGATTTGATTTTTATTAATCATCCACAATGAGTAATCAATTCGATTATTTCGTATTAGGTTTATTTCATTCTATTTTTCATATTTTGGTATAGTTTTAATGACTATGTTTGTTCTTCTAAGGTTGCACACCAAGTTTTTGTGATAATGGGTAAAAGCGTTTTGTATGTGTGTATTATGCAGGTGGCTTGGAGCCTTGGACATTGATTGGTGATATACACAACCTTTTATGATTTGTGTAGATGTCAGTAAATCTTGCTTTTATATTTAATATTTAGTTGATATACATGGCCTTTTATAAACGTTGTGTCTCTTACTGATAGAGTATATATTTGGAGTGAGAATGAGCCGAATACTTCTGCGATGGTGCAATGGAGAGAAGTAGAGAGACAGAGGAAACATTTTTTCATCCACCCTCGAACCAGGTTACAAATCATTTATACAATATGTGATATAGATTATTTAGTTCAAGATATTTTATGTGTCAAAAGTGTTTGTCATTCATTAGTTTGGCCATTTGGATATACGTAAAATACAGGAAAGTAATCTATTTTAAAGCCTATATTACGTACATGACCGGTTTGCGAAACGAGCTCGAAAGATATAATGAGCCAAGCGTAAGCTTATAGCGGCTTGGCTTGATTTTACATTGATCCTTAAATTAAAATTGTTTATATTGAAATTCTTCATTTTGGATGATGGACATTACTGTATATGTAAATTTGAATGAAGTATCGTTTTAGTTACTAAGGTTTAGTTCTTAATTGATTGATTTTATGATTCTATAGTTTCAGAAATGTTGGTTTTGAGTACGAGACTGTGGTGCTGCCTATACGACAGCTTATGCAATAATACAGATATTGATGGATATCATTGCGGTTGTAACAAAGGTTACGATGGAAATTCTTACCTTGATCCAGGCTGCCATGGTATGTTTAAAATGAAGAATTTGTTTGGTTTGAAACTTTTAGGTGAGACATTAATTTAATATGGCAGGTTTTCCTATAATCATATTTGTAATCAATGGTGATCATATTATCGGGTAAATGGCTGATTCTAATTAACAGAAATTTTTTTCTCTATGATCTGCATATATGCTTATTCTGATTATTTCAGTCCGCATTGTCAGAATGAAAACGTGAAAGCTCGGGCTTTACTGATCAGAATCAAGCAAGATGTGAAAGCTCAGGCTTTACTTTTTGATTCTTCTTTTCGTGATTTTAACAGTACTCCTTGGGTTTTGTAGATATTTTTGAAGGATGGTTGGAAGAAGTACACGGGCTGGCCATTAATCGACATGGAAAATCAGTAAAACTTCAGGGTTAAACACGTGCAACTTTGGAGCGTAGCGTTTCAGGAACTTTTCCTCGATGCATACATTGTGTTTATCTTGCTGCCATTGCCGCCTTTTATGCCGCCTTTTGCTCAGGTATTACTATTAACACAATATTACCTTTTGGTCTGTGGGTTAATTTTAATAGTTAATAAAGTCGTCGTCTTCTTTCCATTTATGTAGACATGTAGTTATGAGTACAATGCGATCACATGTTAGGGATTCAAGCGCAAGTATCCCTATTTGCTTCGGATCTTTCAAAGGTACCCTTCATCAC
Source organism: Artemisia argyi (assembly GCA_030686995.1). NCBI lineage: Eukaryota > Viridiplantae > Streptophyta > Magnoliopsida > Asterales > Asteraceae > Artemisia > Artemisia argyi. The sequence continues at coordinate 894 of JARVZY010007205.1, read as the reverse complement.
TCTTAGATATATGTTCTTAAATAGTTTTGCCATGGCATAAAGAAATATTGTGGTTGAAAACACAGAAGAATGATACAGTTGGAACTTTAGCAGGAGGAAAATATAGTAATAAAGATTTAATCGCAACTATGATATTAGGTACCATATGTAATGCAACATATGTGGAGCGTGCAAATGCAATCCCCTAATGGTAAGGCATTGATGAGGCGAAAAATGATCCGTTTTTAGGGGGTCATTTAAGCCCGAATCCGAGCTTATTTGATCAAATATTGCCCTAAATCGTTCCTTTTGTGATTTTAGGTACTTGGAGAGTGAATTCTGGAAAAGAAGCCATTTTGGACGTTTTTGGAGCATAAAAGTGAAGAAAACGGCAAAGTCTCAATTTTCCATGCTGGGAACAGTAGGTGACGGCGTCAAGAGTAATGTCCTGACGGCGTCAAACCTCAAGAATTAAAATCCGTAGTTCATGAAGGCGTCAAGAGTAAACCCATGACGGCGTCAAAACCCCAAGAATAAAAATCCGTAGTTGATGACGGCGTCACACACAGGGCGTCAAGAGTAATTTGTGTGACGGCCTAGCCTTGACGGCGTCAGAAGTAGATCAAGGCCGTCCGAGGAAGTATTTGGCGGCGAGGTGACGGCGTCACATTGTTTGTCTTGACGCCGTCACCCCTATTTTCCTATATATAGTTTTCTAGTTTTTCACATTAAAGAGAGAAGTTTTGGAGAAACCCTAAAGACGATTTTGGTGCAACTTTTACAGGTTTTTCAAGGGTTCCAAACCCTTGATACCTTGCATTGTAATTGAGATAAGTGTTCTTCTAATTCAATCAATATGTCTATGTGTTGGTTGTCTATATCTTGTTCTTGTCTCAATTCCATTATGCTAGGCTA